>CAUYSK010008635.1:0-38031 GCA_963575035.1 Avahi laniger
TGGTGGCGCATGCCTGTAGTCCCAGCTACTTGGGAGGCTGAGGCAGGAGGATCGCTTGAGCCCAGGAGTTTGAGGTTGCTGTGAGCTAGGCTGACGCCACGGCACTCACTCTAGCCAGGGCAACAGAGTGAGACTCTGTCTCGGAAAAAAAAAAAAAAAAAAAACCTGAAGAGACCAAAACTTCAAATGTGGACAAAAAGTAGACAATGATCCATACTGAGAAAGGACGACTGAATCAGCAATGAGAAAGTCATTAACAAAAATAGCAAGAGTGCTTCATTCCAAACCAGGGATGCATTCATTTTCTACTGTTGCAAACCAAATTATCACAATTTAGCAGATTAGAGTAACAAGCATTTATTATCTCACGGTTTCCACAGGTCAGGAGATTGAGCCTGGCTTAGCTGGGTCCTCTGCTCTGGGTCCCATAAGACTACAATCCAGCTGTCAGTTGAGCTGTTTTGTCCTCTGGAAATTCTACTGGGGAGAATCAACTTCCAAGCTCATGCATGCTGTTGGCAGAATTCATTTCCTTGAGACTCCAGAACTGAGAGCCCTGGCTTTTTGCTGGCTCTCGGTTGCCCTAAGACGCGAGAAGCTGCGCACAGTTCCCCGCTACCACATCACCCTCTCCACAGGCAGCCACAACAAGGCCAGCAGGAGAATCTCTCCAGTCTGCTAAGGAGTCTTACACACTGCAACATAATCAAGGGAGTGACTTCCCATCAACTTTCCATATTCTATTGGTTAGAAGCAAGTCACATGTCCTGCCCACACTCAAGGAAAGGGAGGAGATTATACAGGACATGACTCATTGACAGTAATTTTAGGGTGTGTCCACCAGAGTCCACTCTCTGGCCCCCAATGATTCAACATTGCTGCCACATATGAAATACATTCCTTCATTCCAAGGTCCCCAAAAGTCTCATCTCATTGCTGCATCAGCTCAAAGTCTACAATATCATCATTTAAAGCAGGTTCAAGTTTAGATGAGGCATTTGAGTATAATCCACTAAGTACCTGGGGCATAATTCCTCTCCATCTGCGGACCTATGAAATTAAAAGGACAAGTTTTCTGTCTCCAAAACACCAACACGCAATGGTGAGACAGGCATAGGATAATACTGGCAGACATTCTGGTTCAAAAACGGGGGAAATGGGAGATAAAAAAAGGAGTCACTGGTCCATGGCAATTCTAAAATACATTTGGGAAAATATCCGGAGTCTCTTGATTAGTTTTCAAACAATAATTTTCTATGGCTCTTAGTCCTGTCCTATGTGTTCTTGGTCTTGTCTGGGTTATCTTTCCTTTTTTAAAGAGGTTGCAAAAGTTTGCAGCTGAATTGTTTTATTAATATGCTTCTTTCAAGTATAATTTTGAGGTCTGACAGCCTACTTTCATTTTGTACTCTCTCTCTGTCTCTTTCAGTCCAAACTGGCAGTGTTTATGAAGAAATAATTCTTTCAAAAACTTTGTAGACCTTCCATGGATTTCACAGGGATTCACTCCATTAGACAAAAGCCGCATCCACTAATTTTTCAAGAAAATTCCTTGCCTACTTTGGCCTCATGCTGAGATGTCTGAGGGAAATTGTCCTTAAGCTTCTAGAGGTCCTCTGGTTTGGTTAATAAGATTTGTAAGGCATGTACTTAATGTCTTGAAAGAGGCCTAGTATGACAGAATACTCTGATCTTAGGATCCTTCTGAGATCTTGGCAAAAGGCTGTCCAGCCACACCGGGGTCTTTTCTCTAGATCATGCTTTCCTGAAAGTGAGTATTTGATTTTATCATCTTTTGCCATCTCTAGAAGTTGAGAATTTTCAACATCATCAAGTCCTGGTTTATTCTGTTGAACCGCTCTTAATTTCTCTCTCTCTTCTCACAAGAAGCAAGATGAGACCTGGCAGCACTATCAACATTTTGCTCGAAAATGATCTCAGTTATACATCCAGGTTCCTGACTTACTAGTTCTGCTTTCCATATAACTATAGGAGGCAATTTTGCTAAGCTTTCTACCACTACATAAAAAGGAACCTCCTTCCATTAGTTTCCAATAATATGTTGCTCACTTGCTTCTGAGTCCTCACTCATTAGCAGTGTCTCCAAAGACCAGGTATCTACTAACAGTCTGTCTCAGATGACTTGAGCTTTCTTTACCATGCTCCTCAGAATTCTTCCAGCCTCTGCCCACTGCCTGATTCCAAAGGTGCTTCCACATTTTTAGGTATTCGCTATAGCAGCATCCACTTCTAGGTACTAAAATCTGTGTTAGTTTCTTATTGCTGCCAAGAAAAAAAAAAAAGGAAATGACCAAAAACGTAATGCCTTAGAACAGTACACAGTTACTATGTCACAGTTTCCATGGGTCAGGAGTCTGGGCATAGCTTAGCTGGGTGCTCTGCTTAGGGTCTCCCAGGCTGCAATCAAGGTGTCAACCAGGCTGCATTCTCCTCTGGAGGCTCAGTTACAGAAGTATCTTCTTCCAAGCTCATTCTGGTTTTGGCAGGATTCATTCCTTATGGCTGTCTGACTGAGGGTCCCGGCTTCTTACCGGCTGTTGGCTGGAGGCTGCCCTAAGTTCTTTGAGGCCACAGCAGTTCCCTGCCATGAGGCTCTCTCCACAGGCACCTCACAGTATGGCTTGCTGTTTCCTCAGGGCCAGCAAGAGAATTTCTCTCTCCAGTCTTCCATGAGAGAGTCTCACATAACCCAACATGATCATGGGAATGACATCCCGTCACCTTGCCATATTCTGCTAGTTAGAAAGTCACAGGTTCCACCCACACTCAAGGTCATACAAGGGTACAGTTTACTGGGAGCCACCTTATGATGTGTCCATCATAAGAGTATAGAGGCAAGATTGTTGTGAGTACAAGAATGAGCAGAAAGTGAGGAAATTAAGGTAATGAATGTGAAATAAAAGAGGAAAAAGTCAATAATTGGAGAGGTCAAGGAGGCAAAAATAAAGGAGATTTTCTTCAAAAAATTAAGAATAGTTATTCATGATTAAATGCTTATGGAAAGAAACCTATAAAGAGGCTAAAAAATACTTCAGGAAGAAAAAATAGAAAAATAATAATAGCTAATGTTTACCAAATGTTTACCATGTGCCAGATATTAAAGCATTAAATAGTTACTTAATTTTGTTCATCTAATCTTCACAAAAACCTCCTGAAATGCTCCTCTAATATCTCCATGTTAAGATGAGAGAGCTGAGAATTCGGGAAGGTGAGCGACGTGCTCAGGGGCTCACTACGGTACATTGCAAAGCTGAGACATGAATACAGGCAGTCTGGCTCCAGAACCCATGCTCTCAACCAAGCATCTGGATTCCTGAGAAGATGGACGAGATGACAATTTTCTCATCATGCAATGTCATGAAAATTAAATAAGACCACATTGCACTTGGCCCTCAGCTTGTCTGATTCATATTCGGTGCTTAATTGATGGCGGTTACTTATTACTATTATTATCAGTCCTCCATACTTGCATTATTGAGGACTCACCAAAAATTCCAGAAAGAACGTATAGGTCCTAAATAAGGATAGGAGATCTACCTGCCGTTAACTAGACTTTCTCGCGTCCCCCAAATGTCAATCCAAATCTCCCATCCTATGTAAAAATATAACATTCACCAGATAAGGTTTTACTACAACAATAACAGCCAACATACCATTTACGATAGCAGCAAAACTTATGAGGATACTTAGGAATATTTTTAACAAGAGATACGTAAAATCTATTTAAAAGAAAAAGTGAAATAAATGGGAAGATATATCATCATGGTCATAAATTAAAGAATTCAATATCATAAAGGTGTTGATTTACCCTAAAATAGGGGTGTCGATTCTCTGTAAAATAATCTAAAGATTCAATATTTTTTAAATCAAAATTCCAAAATCTTGGAAAGCTGAATTTAAAATTTATATGACAGAGTAAAGGCTCAAAAATAACCAGGAATTTCCTGGAGAATAATAATGTGTGGGGACTTGCTCTACCAGATGTCAAGAATTTCAGTGAGGTTATAGTAATTGAGATATTGTACTGTCAGGCCAGGAATAGAAAAATTGCCCAAAGGAACAGAATAGAGAGTTTAAAATTATATTTTATCTACACATATGTGAAAACTTGCAGTATGATAGATACGGCACTGCAGATCTTTGGGCTAAGGATAACATTTCAATAAATTATACTGAAACATTTGAATATCTACATGGGGAAAATTGAAATTTTATCACTCACATTGAAAAAAACCCATCTTATAATAGAGGAAGGTCTTAAATGTTAAAAGAAAAGCTTAAACTTTTCGAAGAAAATATGGAAGAACATCTTAATGACCCTGGTGTAGTGAAGGACTTCTTAAACAAGGTATTTTTTCTTTTTAAAGAAAAAAGGCCCTAACAACAAAATTAAAAAGAGTATATTCAACTACGTTAAAATTAAGAGTTCTGTTAACCAAAAGCCACCATAAAGACAATTACAAGACAATCTACAAGTTGTGAGAAGATATGCAGCATGTAACCCAGGGTTAGCATACAGAATTCGTACTTTAAATGCCTCAAATCAATAAAAAATAGAAAAACAAACAAAAAATGTGTATAGAAAAATTGATAGAACAGGAAATGCTAGTGGCTGATAGACAAGCAAAGATGTTCAAATTGAGAAATGTGAATTAACATCACACTAAGACACCAGTTTTTATCCACCACACTAGTAAAAGTAAAGTCTAACAATATCAATTATTGTAGAGGATGCAGATCAACAGGAACACTCATACACTGCAGGTAGGAGAAAAATTATGTAGCACTCTCTGAAACAATGTGTCATTTTCTTGAAAGTTAAACATTCATGCTTTCTGCATACCAGCAATTCCACTCCTCAAAAAATATGCTGGAAAACTATGCCACGTATTAACAGAAGACATGGAAAAGAATGTTTAGGACAACCCTATTCTTAAGAGGGGAAAAAAAAGAGGAAATAACTCAAATGTTAATTAACAGAAAAATTAATAACTAGATAAAAAATATAATTTAGTTTTGTAAAAATATTTAAAGTGTCATACTAAGCACCATATTTAAAGTTCATTAATAGATCGAGTAAATGTTACTTGGAGCACTTTTCACCTTAGTTCTCTTGGCCTTCATATGCGCTTTTGCTAATAGAGCAAACATGGTTATCTCAGGTCTATGACAAGTGATCCTATCCAAGACCTGAATGGCCTTGTCATGGTTTTCACAAAATGAATAAATAAGTGCTTGCTGCACAGGCCTCAACTCAATAAGACCTAAAAGGAAAGGAACATTCATCAATATCCTTGCCAAGTAACAAGGATTTAGAATACAATTATTTTAAGGCAAACAATTCAACAATTTTTTCTTTATAATATGAATTAACAAATCAATGTTATACTAAAATCTCTTAACTACCAGCAAACAATAAGAAATTCTCATTATAAACAAAAAATATATTGTAAGCCTGATATTTCCTATAATAATCTCACTCAAAAAATTCAGTATGTTATGAATCATTTTACTAATTGATTATGTACATATGAAACTGAAGTTTCAAAATCTAACTTTGACTTTCAAGTGAACTCTTCCTGTTATTTATACATAGCTATTAAAAACAGTATAAAAAGTTTAAAGATGTAGTTCTTAAGTTAAAACAATTACAATTTTACATTCATTATATTTACCTTTGTCCATTTCTGCTACTTGATAAATAGTAAACTTTGCAAGATCATAACGTTTCATCATAAGAAGATACTGCCCTCTGGGAAAAAAATAATAGCTTTTGATTCTAAGCAGTTAAAATAATTTATCTAAAATAAAGTTTCTTAAAATCAGTTACTTAAAATGTTACAGTTATAATACATTCATTCACATTTACACGTGTGCATAAAAAATGTGAAAATTATGGATATTTTATATGATATAAATAGACCAATTAGCATAGAGATGGGATGAGAAAACCATTTAGGAATATAATACTGAAAGGAAAATACTCAAATTTCTTTTTGCAATTATCTGTATTTAAAATGTCATACTTTGTTGCTATGAAATTATTAAAAGATAAAGTTCAAGGGACATAAAAGGGGGAGGTAGTTACATAAATTGATATTAATAAAATGTGGTTGAAGAGTTAAAGGACAAAGCGAGCCCTTATCAAAAAGCATTTTTTCCATTCCATTTTCCCAGGTCTACAAATCCTTAAAAGATAATATTATATTTTTGACAATGATAACTCATAAATTGCAAAAGGTCCCTTTATAGCAAGTTCTACTATATTTGAAATACAATTCAATGTATCACTTTTTTGTCACTGAATTAGCTGAGGTTTATGTTTGGTACCTCTGTGGACACAATCAAAAACTGTTCAAAATATGTAACCTAACTCTCACGAGATGTGTGATAACTACATAACTAGTAACCCAGGAATGCCTCGAAGAACTTAAAACACTAAACAGTTATGTTTTGACGCAAGGGTAGAGCAAAGGAAAAGACCTGGTTATCTCAAATAATAAATTATCTTAAAGTTTAACAAACCAGCTTGCTGGTTGGGAGATGGCCATTGTTGGGAGATTAAACGTAAGATAAGGAGGCTAGATCAAGGATCAGGGGAACTCAGGATCCCCACAGCACCCTGGCATGCTAAGTTACCCCAAGAAGAATTCAGTTTCTATGCTCATACCTTATTATATATAATTGAATTCCATTTGGCTGAAGGTGGATAGCACGAGATAACTCACTTACTGCCTTTTTCAATTTATGCATCTGTTGAATGGTAAACAGAAACTTAGCTCCTAATAATATTGATTGCTTCCTTTTGATATTATATTTTTCCCCGCCCACCTTTTACTACAGAAATTTTGCAAGAATCTCTCCCAATACACATGTTTTTCTTAAGAAATCATCAAAACCCAATGGTATACAGAGAAGTAAAAAAAAATGTTTATGATGCAGTATTTTTTTAAATCATTTATCTTTAATTTTGAAGAATGATTACACACATCCACATATATATAATTTTAAATAAATGGGATTATATTTTACATTTTTGTTTGTGTTCATGTGTGTTTTCCATTTTTCATTTAGTTTTTCAGTTTTTCTCCTTAAACCATAAAACCTTTTTCACCAAACTTTACTCATGTTAATAAACTAGCATATGAAGGAGGGTACAATAAAAAGTTAATTCTACTTAAAAATAATGAAGGAAAAACAGGCTTGCACAAAAATTAAGTAAATGAATGAATATAACAAAATACAAGAATGATGAAAAGGGGACCCATTTAACATAAATATATCATGAAAAGTAAACATTGATTATTCCCTCAACACTGGTGACAGAAACATAATATGAATTTGTGCAAATTTGGGAACAAAAAACAACTGCCACTGGAAATATTACAAAAGCAGCACTACGCAGAGCAAAATTAACCTGAGACAACCAACCACGCCTTTTACAATAATGACATGATGATGCAAAGAAGAGAATGGACAAAATGAATTTGTGCATGGAAGTAGGCAGTGCCTGTAGAAACGGTTTGGAGGAAATAGTGGATGGAACTCAAAAGAGGGAAGCCAAAAAGAAGAGGTTTGAGATTTGTTTAAACAAACTGGAGAATTTCTGTGAAAAGCTGACCCTACTCAGGTTGGCATAATTGATAAATTGTCTAGTCTTATGTCCACATCGCTGCACCTGTTCTACTAACCACACATATCTATGCACTAAGAAAACCCTGGTTTGGGAGAAATGGAGGACTGTTTATTCTCTGACCTCTGCAAGCTTCCCTGTGGTTAGACCTCTACCAGGCGACCTTAGATTAGATTCACCCTGGAGGCTGCACCCACACAGTAGGCATATGTATTCTTTTACATACATATAAACAAAGGTTGCTCTGTAATTGTTTTATTTACATGAAATCATATGGTACACACTTACACTCTTTTCTGAATCTTGCTTCTCTTACTCAAAAATATCTCATGAAAATCCCTCCAAGTCAGCCTGAATAGTTCTATTTATTCTTTTATTGACTCTGTCATATTCTACGGTGTGACTTCACCACATATTATTCAACCATTACTGTGTGGGGATTTTTGTCTCTCAGAACAAAGAGTCTTTGAATTTATGTCCTTACATCCTGCAATCATGATGGTGCTTTGGTTTCTGTTTGTGCCCAGGAGAAACTCCAACTTGTCCAGATGGCCTCGGCCTCATCAACCGGATTAGGTTAAGCAAAAGAGCCACACACCAGCCCTTCTTTCCCCAGCAGGGGCAAGAGCAGTCTTCACCTGGAGACAACGCTGAACATGCCCTGGGTTTTCCACCTCCATCACCAACAGGGTAAGGACTCTAAATGCGGCTCCAGTCACACTGGGTCCTGAGATGTGGACCATGGAGAGCAGAGCTTCCAGGCCATCCCCCAGTGAACATGTGGTAACAGCAAGAAATAACCCTTTACTGTTTTAATACAGTGATTTTTAAGTTTTTTACCTCAGCATAAGGTAAACTGAAACCAGTATAGCTAGGACTTATAGGAAAAAAGGGTAGAAAGGTAATGAAGAGACAGCTCCTGTGGGCTCCTGTAGGCCTTTGTCTTTTGGAGGATTTGGCTTTTATTCTAAACACAAAGGGAAGTTGTTGAAGGGTTTTGAGCAAAGAAGTGAAATAATCCAACTTATGTTTTGGCAAGATAACTGTGGCTGCTGTGTTGAAAGTCCATCGAAAGTACTAAGGAACAGAAGAAGACCAGGAGGCTACTGCAATAATCCTGGTGAGAAATGAGTGTCCTGGACAGGGCATTTAGTGGTGAAGTAGCGGAACGGGTTGTCTATTCTGAAAGGTAGAGACAAGAATTAATAGTATTCTATCTGGAAAGTCAGATTTGGTTGGAGTTAAAGAGGACTTATACTATTTATTGTACTGTTTGAGTTTGTTACACTAAGGATATATTACATTTATTTTTTTAATTTAAATAACTTGACAAAATTATAAAAATTAAACAAAATTTAAAGAAAAGTATGAATGTTTGGGATGACATTCTATGCATGGATCCCATTCTATGAACCCACCCACTCACCTGTGTACACACACACCCACACACCCACACACACACACCAGTGCAAACTCCGAATGTCCGTATTTGGACAATTACAGTGTATCAGAACTAACGAAAACTCTTAAAATCATCTACTTCAAGACCATTCTTAAGAGGAGAAATGTAATATATTAAACATTAAAATTGACTAGTTTTTTCATCAATTCTGTAGAAGTGTGTGTATATATATATATTTACATATTTTTCTATATACAAACATTAATATGTTTGGCATAGATATATATCTAGATATATCTGGGTATTTATCTGTACATAGATATCTATCTATATATATCTATATATATCTGTGCCAAAATAATTAAAGCTTTTTAAAATGATAAAAGTATAATATTATGGCAAGATATACTGACTCCAATGCCAAAATATACTGTGAGGTACTTTTTCAATTATTGACAGCCTCATAAATCCCTTAAGCCAAGTGAGGAGGAGACAATGTTAAATACGTCCCTAAGCTCTCTAGATTCTTCCACACATACTTGTATTATTGGGCTATATTAGCAAATGTCTTAGAGAAAGTGAAGAAAATATACAACGTAATTGAGAAGTGACTTCTGCTTACAATTAGCTGAAGGGCAAATAGCTCAGACTCTTGATTCCATAACGTTTTTGTATCACTTTGGTCCAGAAAATTTATTGATTCATGACATGTTAATATCATTACAAAACAAATGGTGGGCTTTCCTGTGATAAGAGCTGTGTGTGTGTTTTTGTGTGTGAATCAGTGCTATATTGATAAAGTAAGTCTATTATAAAAAGTAAATGCTACTACAGCTCAATAATAAAATAGAAATGTTCTCCACACCAAAGCTTGACCACTATCAGGTAAAAATAGGCCATGAATATTCTGACTTAATAGTGGGAAATCTCATTAATGTCTGCAGATACTGTTGATTTCTTAGATTTTATGTTATTTGCATGGAGGCAATTATGGCTGAATTAAGTTTAGATGAATTGGAACCAAAAAAATTACTCAAAAGCTGTGAATATATTTATTTTTTAAAGTATATGTTGAATGTATTTCTGTATGGTGCTCTTTTAAGATTTGGTACAATATCTTTTCATTTATTCCCATCTACGTCTTCAGTGTTTTCAGATGAACCGAATTCAAGTTTTTCATCTGTTAAATAAACAGACAAATCAAGCGTGCAGTGGGGAATGGGATAGAAGAGCCCCAACAGGAATCATTATCCTTATAAACGATTGATATACAAGAATATTTGTTGAGTAATTGATTGTGGTAAGAAAGAGTAAAAAGAATAGTTAATTTAGAAAGGGATCAGCCAGAAGACAGAATACTCTGTAGCAAAATCTGACTCCTAAGTACAAATATAAATAAGAGGAGTCATATGACCACATTAAGCACAGCCCTAGAAAGTGCCTCTGAGCCAAGACAGATTGTGATGCTGCTGATATACCCACAACTGTTAAGAAGCTCATTTGTCTTTTTAGAGTAAAGTCTAAATTCTTAACCAAAATGCTTGCGTAAGACCATGGACTTCTCAAAATTAAACGTTATCATTATTTTTTCACCAGCACCTGATCTATAGGTTTTGCTTCACAATGAATTAAGATAATGTCTATAGATTTCAACACTAAACGTATAGAGTCTGTAAATCTAGAAGAGGTAATAGAACTAGAAGTTTCATTTATCATTGATTTACTATTCTTGAATTGAAGTTTAAATCCTTGAAACATTATCAAGGCTACTAAGGAATCTGTATAGTCGTAGCAGTTAACACAAGATCTTGGCAGGTAGTCTGACAAAACAAAGAAAATGCAAGACATATTTTATGGAAATTAATCAAGACCTACACTTGGTACTCATAATCCATCATTACTTCAAAAAAATCAGAGTGGCTTTGCTAACATTTCCCAAATCCACCTTTAAAATGCACCTTTGTAGAAAATACCTTGCCATTAGCACTGTTTCTTACGTACTTCAAGAAAGATGTAGTACCACAGGGACCAAGTGGGGCTGACAGAAAAGAAGCCATAAATCTTTGTCAGACTTTCATAAATGAGCTCTGAATTCAACTAGAATGAAATACTTTCCTTCTCTCTTGGCTAACACAGTAGTTTTGTTAATGGTATCCCAACTCGTTTCATCTCCTTCCAGTTGTGATAAAATTCGCTTAAAATTTCATGATTTAAATACTCTAATTTTTTACAGAGAATTAAGGGACCCTATGGCATGCGACATGCAATAAACACTACTATAGAGCAAATCAATGATAGCAAAGAAGCATTGGACAGTTTCTAGCTTGTGAAAAACTCTCCTCGGAAGGTTCAATTAGAGCACCGTGGAAGACATGTATTTCACATATTCCCTCCATGTTCTCGAATAATTTGTTAGATTAACCTAATTTAGTAGATTGCTATGAGGTGCATATATTCATTCTTTCGGTGAGGGATTAATCATTTTAAATTAAAAATATAACTTGTGCTATTGGACAGCAGTGATTTAATAAGGGTAGACAGTAATTTATATTAATTTAACCAGCACCTTCAAAATCTTGGGGGGGAATGATTTATCTATGGAGGAGATTCACTACATTTAAATAAATAGGTGAACCATAATAGTGTTCAAGTGAAATATATTTATGCTTTAGATACTAAAGAGCTGGTAATTCCTCATTGCTAAATCTTTTCCTCTTAATAAAATCTATCATGGTGCTGATAAAGTTAGTATAGTCATTCCTGTTTAAAGGGAAAAAGAAATTATAAAAGCAACACAACTAGAACATTTGTCATATATTTTTGTTTGTTTGTTTTGCTACTTGAAGTGTTCTTTCCATTCCTTATTATAAGACAAATGAATATTCTAACAAATTCTCTTCAGAAAAAAAAAAAAAGCAACCTTTTAGGGCAAGGATGGCATTACTTCAGTTTTACAAATTTAGCAAATAATATTCTATAAAATACTGCCACTCAACAAATACTGTGAATAAATAAAGAAATTGCATCAGTGTCCTAAAAGTAGTATTTATCAAAACAGTGAGACTTATTTGTTGCATGCATTTAACTTTTAAAATCTCACATGGTAGGGAGGGAAACCAAGCCTCTGGCAGAAAACACTCAAATTGATTTTTTCACTATCATTCTCTAAAGTTAATAGCATTTTCACTTTCTTTTATTTTCCCTATTTAGAATTTATTCATATAAGAAGACACTTACATGTGAATGTCAAGACTGCCTTCTGAATATTTCAAAGGAATTTTGCTCAGGTTGTCTTGCACTCTTATTGCACACCAAAACATACTCTGATAAACTGTTCTGTCTCTTGGCTGTATTTATACAAGCAGAGGCTCAGGCATGAACTCCTTAATCATCTTTACTTCTATCACAAAATTATCCCTACCTTTATATTATTTACAGATTTGTTTTCTCTGCAAAGGTTTTCCTAACAATCCCTCAAACCCCTATTGACAATTCTATCACAGGGTCCAGAATACTTTATCATTCTCATTCATTCACAAGTGTATATTCCCTCCCAGACAACAAGGTCCAAAAGGACAACTTCATGATTTATTCATCTTTATGTGGCCATCAACTAGCACAAGTCTTGGCATCTAATAGATGGTAGATAAATGCCTGCTCATCTAAATTGCAGTAGAACAAGCCAACCATTAAGGTTCCAGGTTCCACTAAAAGAAGTTAGTTAATTTTATGAAAAATATGGCTGACAATCTTTTTTTTTCCTAGATAAAACAGCTAATAATAATAGTAAATATTTATTAAGCTCTTAGTGTATCTCATGTCTTGTTATAAACCCTATACATGTTTTAACTTTAGTTTTGTCCCTCCTCATTGATTTCTCATACAGACTGAAATTATACCCATTTTACATGTGGAAAAGCTGAGTCACAAAAACTGTAAGGAACTTGTTCAAACACATGTCACTAAACTAACTAGAGCTGGGTCCCAGAGTCTTCCTTGGCAGTCTCAACCTAGAACCTTCTCTTAATCATGCATCTGCCACCTCCAATAACAGGAGATGGAAAAACTGCTTTCATTTATTGAACAGCGCCTTCCTGTGTGGTTGCTTTGTTCCATGAACTATGCAGGGCATGAAGGATAAAAAGGTCAACAAAAATGAGGCTCTTTTTTCAACCTCTGACCTCTGTCTTTCTCAGAAATGTAAGAAAAGTTTCTCCTGCTTAAATACACCCAAACACGAGCAATCACAAGCACATGCAAATAGGTGTTTTCTTCCCTTTCGGTGCCTAAATTCTCACTTTAGCAAGCAATGAATGTGGGCTCTATTATCTCACGGTCACTTCAATTTCTGAACTTCCTCCAGTCCAGGTTGCCTTCTTCGTTCACTGAAAATTCACTCAAAAACTCCCCCATGGCCTTATTATCTTTGTCAAATCCAACGTCCTCTTGTTTTCAATTAACTTAATGTGTAGCACTAATAACCCCTACACCCAATCAGATTCCTTAGCTCCTAAATTTCAATCAGATTCAAGAGACAATAGAAAATGACACCAAATGATAAAGAAGCCTAAGGCATAACTAAGCCCAGCACCTCACTTTACAAATGAAAAGGTTATGGCCCAAAGTAGATAGATTAGTTCCTTCAAGGACAAATGTTGAGTTAGTCACAGAGTCATGATTAAAAGACAAGGCTGTCAATTAAGTCAATCAAGACCTTCCTTGATACAGATTTTTCTTTCTACTACTTGGGTCAAATCTGTACCCCAGGCCCTAACATCTGCAATGGGCAGCCTTCAGATAGACCCCGGTGATTCTTGCATGCAGGTTTCCACATCCTTGTGTAGTCTACTCCTCTTGAAGCTGGACTTACTGACTCTCTTCTAACACACAGAATATGGCAAAAGTGGTGGGATGTTGCCTCCAAGATTAGGTAATTAAAAAAAAAAACTGTGGCTTCTATCTTAGGCATTATTTATTTTGTCTGGCTTGCTCTAGGGGAAGCCAGCTACCATGTCATGACGTGTTCATGTGAAGAGGCCCACATGAACAAGCTTGAGAGTGAACTCTCCACCAGTTATCTCTTAGGATGAGACTGCAGCCCTGGCCAACAGTAAGATCGCAAACTCAGGAGAGACTTTGAGCCAGAGACACTCAGCTCAGTAACACCCAGATTTGTGACCCAAAGAAAATATGAGATAATGTTTACAGGAACAAACTGAACCAAAGAAGTGAAAGATCTCTATAATGAAAACTATAAAACATTAATGAAAGAAGTCAAGACATGAAAAAAATGAAAGATATCCCATGTTCATGGATTGAAAGAATCAATATTGTTAAAATGTCCATACTACACAAAGCAATCTACAGATTCCATGCAATTATTATGTATCAGTAATAATTAAAAATAAAAAAATAAGGAAATAAGGAAAATACGAGTTAATGTTTAAAGTGCTAGTTTTTAAAGTAATTTTTTTCATGCGGTAATAGATAACTATTAATAACATAACATCGTAACCTGGGAATACTATAATAGTTTAATTATCTCTCTGCTCCAAAACAGTTTATATTGTTCCACACCTTCATTCTTCTCACAGAATCACAAGAACCATGTTTTTCTATTAATCAATGTTCAATAAGCAATGTCTTAAACACGATAGCAGACCAAGGATGTATTAAAAGTACTGAATCTAGTACTCAAAGCCAACTATAATCTTTGGATTTATGTTAATTGGTTCAATGATCGTGAAATACATTTAGTGGTTTCTTCTACTATTTGTTATCATGATATTTGGAAACCTTAGAATAGGTATCCAAATCTTACAAAAACGTTCACGGTTAGCAAAAACTCAATAATACTCTCCTTGACCATTTCTGCAATCACAAGAAATCCCTGTAACCTAAATGCTTTTTGCAATCACTTAAGCACTGCTCTGTTTTACTCCTATTTTTGATTAATACGTAAGTGTGATAATACAGAAGAGATCTTTAAGCTCAGGTATGCACAATCTGACAAAACAGAAGGGCTCTCTAAAGGGTATGGAACTCTAGATAAATTTAAGAAAATCAATTTCCAGATCCTAAAATCCAACATATTGTCCTTTTTAAAATGAATTTGCCTTAGAAGTCACTAGAAGATCATGATTCTCTACAGCTTCTTTCAAAATTAGTTTTTTCCCATTTTTTGAAATAAACACATTCCTTTCTGCTATCTACAATCTTGCTATGATATGCTACCTAAAAGAGTGAAAAACACTATAAACACCCCCTCCATCTATATCACTGAAAAACTTACTACCAATAAAATTTTACATTTTATGATTAATAATTACTTATTAAATTATATATATTTTATGTAGTTTTGTTCAAATAGATATATTACATGTAAGTCAATACAGAAAATATTTTGAAAAAACTTAAAGCCTTATTGTTTCATGGTAAATATACACTGTCAAATACATGCTGAAGAGAAGCTTAAGAGGGTGACTAAGCAAATACTTGCAAACACAGAAGCATATTACTTTAGGATAAAATTCTGTGAAAAAGTATAAAAGGACTTATTAATTCAAGCAGTTAAAGGAACAAAGTAGAACATCTGCCTTTTCAAAAGACCTTGTTCATGGATTTTTAAATGAATAATGGTGAATATCAAATACATATTGTATTAAAGCCCCGTGAATCAGTTTATAAGAGTGAACATCCATGTTTCCAGTGGTATAAAAATATATTCTTGGCAATCTTTAACATTTATAATGAAAATGTTTTAAATGTTAGCTTTAAAAGATTACAGAGATACATCACGGTTTTGCAAAATTCATCAGGTGGTGCATAAAAAATATCTTTCAAAACCACTGTTTTATTTTTTGAACATTTTGTAGTCATTGATCGCCTCACCTCTCAACTTTATTTTAAACTTCAGTCAAAGGAACCATGTTTTTTGAGTGTTTTCTTAATTGTGCCATAGCCTAGCACTTTGCTCGTAACTTCTAAACCAGTATTCCTTTAATTTAATTTGGTAAGTTCCCCGAAGAACAACACTACCTTTCAATTTAGGAGGTTCAATCATTTTCTACAGCATATATTTATATTCTGACATAATTCAAAATCTAAGAATGAGGAGTATTTATCTATAAACAAGTAAACAGATATGCTGTTCATTACAGGAACTTATTTCAACCAAGCACATAGATTATTTCAATTGATGTAAGGATTTAATCATGCTTTTCAATATTACTAACAACTGAAAAGGCAATGTCGATCTATTCTTGCTAGGAAAACACATGCTGAGAGAAATAGCTGACCTCTTGCACACAATTATGCCACGCCTAGGTCCTGTAGCATATAATGCAAAATGTTATCTGGAATGGATCAAGGAGCTTAAAAGAATGAATGCTCTTCCCTACATGCTAGTATTCTGACTGATTTCCGGGAATGTTTAGCGTGGATCTGAAAAATATATGAGGGTTTTGGAATTTTATATATGGCATTATGACTTTAGAAAAACTTTATGTAGTAATATAAATTATATTAATGTTTACTCTCTCATATTTCCTGTAGGATTATGATTTATAATACCCAGCTAATCTAAAAAACATTAGAAGGGAAAAGTTGAATTTAAATTAGCCTACCTGATTAAGTATATAAAATCAATAATGAAAAATAAAACATCCAAATGATAGAAAGCATGCATAATAACACTTTAAAGTGTTTTTGGTTGTTTTTGTTTTTACAACAAACTAGACACAATAAAATTAATTATTATTGGGGTACAATCACGATGCAAACATACTGTCTTCTTTGCATTCATAAGCATATGGAGTTAGAGACCTTGGGATTATCTTTGACATCTCAAATAAATCATCCGTAACTACACCCTACGTGAATTCCTATAGTACATATTCCCTTGGCGCTTATATTTTGTACAATATTCTCATGCTGTAAACTATAAATGACCTTGAAAACGGGTAACACTTGGAGCTTTAAAGATTCATATAGCCAAATCTATTTATCTCTTTATCCAAACATTTTACAACAAGGAATAAAACATTATTAGGATGGTGTAAAAGCAAGTTTTAGTATAAAACAAGACTTTAAATGTCTGAGAGAGTATAGGCCCCTACTAGAGAAGTCTTCACTTACCATAGGCTTCCTTTACCGAACACCTACTATGTGGTTGTCTCTGCTCAAAACATTTAGCAAAGGTTAATTTATTTAATACTCATAATAATTCTTTAAGTTATATGCTATTATAGCCATCTGTTTTACAGGCAAGGAAACTGATGCACAAAATAATTTCTCAAGAATGTATCACTATCAGAAAGTCACACAGTGACAGAAGAGTGGTTTACACCAGGCTGGCTGGCTTCAGAGCCTTTGCTCTGAACCACAAAGCAATATCGCCCTTATGATCTGAGGGCTGAGTTGGAATCCATTGGGGGTCATGGTTGCTGGGACTTCCATTAAAAACTCAGAAAATTCCAATACTTTAATGGTCTCTTGAGCTGGCACTGAGTTATATGGTTTAGCTCAGACCAGTGGAGCATACTGTCCAGAACTCTGTCTAGCTCAGTGACACAAAAAAGAAGGAAGAGTTTAATTATAACTTTTTAGGTATACATGATTAACTTATTTATTTTCACTATGACTTGAGAAATGGGGAGCTCTATCGGTACAAGGAGAAGTTATATTGATATAACTAAAGCAGACAAGTTACATGCCTTTTTTCTCTGGATGAGTCTGCAGTATAGACTCTGATAAATAACATTCACTCCTTTTATGCCAGCACTTTCACAGAGCCCTTTATGTTAAGTCCATTAAACAAGAAACAATGACGTCTCACAATCGTTAATATTTATCTTTGTCCAATTTCCAGGCTCTGTCGCAAGTGTGTCTCTGTTCTGTCTCTCCGCTATTTGTAGCGTGCGCATTCATAAGGCATTATTCTTTCAAACAAAGGGAAAACATTTTTTAACTCAGTTGAGGTTAACGTTTTGATAAAGCGAAATCTTATCTAAACTCTAATCATCCTGTATATTGCAGATTATTTAGGACACTCTGAAAGACTTATAGAGAAAAATGGTTCCTTTCAGAGTGATTTGACAAAAGCAAATCTGTTGAAAAAAGGAGATTCCTCTCTAGCCATTTCGTGCTAGATTTCCAGCTGCACTTCATAACTATTCACCAAAGCCACAAAATCAGGAAAACAACTGGCGAAGCTGAGCTACCTGGTTTTTATATGCCTGGCAGTAAAACAGAGACATGGCTTGACAAAAAGTTGCCTGACTGTTGCTTAAGAAATTGTGGCAGCTATATGGGAGGAGTCAGAAAGAATGGATGGAAGAAATTATGCCAGTGGTTTTTCAACAATGGGGTTTTTATTTTATTTCTTTTTATGTTAAGTTCCTTTGTAGCACCTGTTGCAATATGTGCTGCAGTGATTTAAGGAACTGTGAGCTTAAAGTGATTTTTATAACAATAAAGTCCACAGGGGAAAGCCTGTTAGAGCGTAGCTATTTATTGCCACCCTAGCACACAAGGAAAAGACAGCAATATGTGTACAAATGTGTTAGAACGTAAGTTCATATAGGTTAAATTGCTTAATGCCAAATTATTGCACATTATACATCTTGTAGAACCGTTAATATGTGGACTCTTGGAAAGCAATGTTTTATGAGAATGGAAATAGATGATTAAAGAAAAAAAGGCAAATATTTTGATAGTTTAGCATTTTGCATGAATATTCTATGCTATCATTTTAAAGGGTCCTCAGCTGATCAATCAATCATTAAAATTTGGAAATATTTTGAGGCTCCTGCAAAATTATAATAAACCTCTCAAAATATTTAGAAGTCAAAATATCAAATGTTAATGAAAAACATCACTAATGATGATAAAAATCTATGTGATGATCATTAATTTGCCAAAAAAGAAACTGGGTTCGACTAAAACCCGTAAGTCAGTTTGTTCTAGTAAAGGAATTACTTAAAGGTTTCCATCTCATCTACTATTTAATAGAATCATCAAACTCGAAATGGTTACTGTTCTTGAACAGTGTGGTTTAACTTTATTTTACTTCCTCTGTTGGTTATTTAAATTATATCTGAAATAAAAAGTCAAATGTTTCAAAAATAAATGTTTAAAGGAGACTTTAACAAGTTCTCAGAAATATAGTAATGAGACCAACTTAATTACATCCAGATAGTACAAGCAAGGCTTGCAAAGTAGTCAAAAGAATCAGGTGCTACCTAACATTTAGTAATAAAAAGACTAGAAAAAGCCAAGAGCCTCTGCGACATTATTTTAGCTCTGAATATGCACAAACATTCTCAAACAAATAAAAATTTACACAGGATCACATACTTGTATTTAAATAACTGGAACATATTTTTCATTCTATAAAAACATTTTTTCCTACAGAGTCATACATTTTTATATATAACTAAATGTATCAGTCACCTTGAAATAAATATTCCAGGATATTGATATTAGATATTTCAAAAATTAAAAAAATAAAAGAATTGTAACAATACAGGCAAATGCTACTAAAAATTTTTAACACATGTCATTAAGTTCCTAATCTTTGAGTGATTTCATTCCCTGAGATGGTCTACTCTTTCATTCCCAACCCAAAACTCTTGGTTAAAAGTTATACAAAATTTCATCCTCTTTATTAATGTACCAACTGCCATATAAAAAGGAAATAAATGAAAGATCTATTTCTGGGAATATAGGAGATAATTGGTTTTTCAAATGTAGTTCATATGTATTACTTTGCAAACTGATCCAGATAAACACAGAATATTTTTAGAACATGTGTTTGAGCAAAATAAGAGTACTATAGATTCACACTGAATATTCCAGATCATGTCACCTCTTTTCTTGACTTAAAAGAATATCTGTACTTATTATAATTATTACAAAAATTACAGTTTGTTCTATCAAAGGAGTCAGACTGTCTCTTCAGTTTTTACATTACATTTAGCAAGTTCACTGAAGTGAGTCGGAATGTTAGAGTTAAGATGATAAAATGACATCAATTGTGTATGCTTTGGATAGCATTATAATAAGTTCTTTGTTGCCTTGTTTCCAGTTATAGCTTCTTCCCAGAAAAGACGCATTTTGACAAGCCAGAGCATTTCACAGTTTCAAATATGAGCATTTGTCCCACATTAGATTACTAACTAATGCTTGGTAAATTGTATCTAATGTAGCTACACCTTCTTTCCCCAATTCATATCCCCTGACACACACAAACGTATATTCTCTTCTATAAACACCTGTGTTCTTCTCCACGTCTGTTTCAATCTATCACCTGAGACATCATCTTTAAGTGCCTTAATCAGGGTTTAATCTACCCACCCTTTGATAGAGGCCAAAAGTGTGACAAACGTGTAGATAATAAAAACATGAATTTCTATGATGATTATAGCATTTTCCATGGTGTACATATCAATTCAGTGATTAAAAAGAGAAAGACATACAGACATGCAATCACAGACATGAATAGAGAAGAGAATATCTGTGGCTATTCACAAATATTTTCAAATGTGTCAAAAATAAAAAGGAAAGTTTGCAGGACTCTATTTCACACCACAATAGGTATAGAAATGACAGTTCACTAGATGCAGCCTCCAATATATAAGTAAACGGCATAACATTTGATATTTGAAAATTTTCTCACATTAACAAAATTTCTCAATTTTGTTACTGAACGTTTTAAAAAAAGAATTTCTTTGTGTGTGCAAGAGAGAGAATTAAAGAGAATGAAAATTAATCGAAATTTACAAACAGGATAATAATGTGTCAAATAATTAGGAGATGATTTAGCTATATTCACGTAAACTGTGAGAAGGAAACTAGACATCACATCTATTCCAGAGTGTTTCTATTTTAAATGAGAATGCTTTTAATTGTCACACTTTGTAAAGATATTATTCTCCAACTACATCTATCTCAGTCTTCACTTACTTTATACATACATTACTCTCTCTCTCTCTCTCACACACACGCACACACTCTGACATATATCTACAACTGAAATGCAATCAGGCTTCTCATTAATTTGTTCATTCATTCATCATTCAACAGATATTTACAGAGTAGCAGACACTATGTGAAGCTCTGGATTTCTTTAAATGTATGGCTTGTATTACCATAAAAATAATTTCAAGAATAGAGCATGAAAGTCAAGCGTAACAGTAATATTCTCGTGTGCTTTAAGGCAGCTCAACAAGAGTTGACAATGATATTCAGAAGAGATCGGAACATAACACATTTAAAACAAAATGCATGTATCATTTAACATTTTAATGCTCATATGTCTTCTTTGGCCATTAAAAATTGGCACTATAATACTTGTTTACATAATTGTTCCTTCTGCTTGACTTTTTGAACAAATTCAGGTTTTATGTCTTTCATTTCTGTATCTCCAGGACCTAAACCCAACTTTGATGTAGCAAGTACTTGTCACATATTGAGGAATAAATCAATTCATACATAGTTACTTTTAAAATATTTAGTTTCTATATTTTATGCCTTTGGCTAAGTAACTTAAACACATGTTTAAATTCAATTTTTTAATTCAATCTTTCTAATGGTTTTATAATTTAGGTATCATCATCCATGTTGTATTACTGTGGCCAATCAAGATCAAAAAACACCAAGGAGTTAGAATCACCAAAGCTGACATTCATTCATTCAGCAAATACTCACTGAGTGCCTACTTTGCATCAGACATTCTAAGTCTCATAACAGAGCAGCAACAAAACAGAAAAAGCCTCTGATCTCATGCAATTTATAATCTCCTGAGGATATTTAATTTTCCAAATAGTACTGAGTCCATTTTTTGGCAATTTAATGGCATGAATAAGGTAATGTAAAACACAATTATGCATAATCAGATTTATGAGTCGCCCTGCTCCACCAAACCAAAGGATAACTTCTACAATGGAATTACACAATGGACATTTTGTTCATGATTCCCATGTGAAATACTAATGATACAAAATGTTTAGGGCTTTTAAAAACTGTCTTTTCAAATAATAAAATAATATGGTGAGTTAATACACATTTCTTTCTTTTTTTCTTTTTTTTTTTTTTAAGAGAGAGGGTTCTCACTCTGACACCCAGACTAGGGTGCAGTGGTGCGGTCATAGTTCACTGCAGCCTTCAACTCCTGGGCTCAAGTAATCCTCCTCCCTCAGCCTCCCAAGTAGCTAGGATTATAGGCATGTGTCACTATGGCCAGCTAATTTTTAAAAATTTTTTTATAGAGATGGGGTCTCAATATGTTGTCCAGGCTAGTCTCGAACTCCTGGCCTCAAGTGATCCTCCCACCTTGGTCCCCCAAAGTGCTGGGATTATAGTTGTGAGCCACTGTACCCAGCCTATAGTCATTTTAGAGATGAAATTTTTCCCAAGGATTTGTTTTCTGATATTATTTAACACATGGGATAATCTAGAAATAAGGTTGAAGGGTAGTAGTTGTTAGAGATTCTTTTAATGTTACCGTCTGCTTTAAAAACTTGTCAAGCTTTCACATTAGAAAATGAGTTGGCTTCATTTTATTGTGTTCTGATTATATAATAAATATATATCTCCCATATAAGATTCAAGTATATTATCTTAGAATCTATGAGCCAGTCCAAGAATCCAAGACTACAGATGTATATTCTGCAACCATGTTGAACAAACTTACCAATAGAAAAAGAAAATTTTGGGCAAAATCATTATCATTTAGCAGTAAGAAATAATTCACCAATAATTAATTAGATATATTAATTAGATATAATTAAATATATAATTATATCATTAGATATAATAATTAGACTCTTAAAAACCTTACACAATCATTTCATTAAAATCTTCGCATCTGCCTCTGGACATGCTATACTGACTTTAAAATGGCAAAATATTTAATATTAGATGACAAATATTTGACATCTTGACATACTCCTATGTTTTACATTTGCATATATATACTTGTAAAATAAATATATCTATAGGTCTCATTTTTGTGGATATACAAAATACTTTAAACTGTGATATTAACTAAGCTTTTGTATTGCCTTTATATATGGGTCTTCTGAAATAGTAACAATATTTTAAAAACGTACTTAAATTTATTTTCCCAGAGTATACTCTGAAATCAGGATCCTACTGTTAAGCATCAGCTGAACAAATCAATTTATAATGGACATTTCTAAAGGAGACCCCAAAGCCTTTTGGTTCAGTTTGAGATTCAGAAGACACACGTATCAGAGAAGAATTATGATGTTCTGTATGTCTACTAAACTGCCTGAAGCATTCACCAGTTATATATATCATCAATGCAATTGGTAGAATGAATTAGAGTAGGCAGTAAAGTGAAGAATGAATTTATATGCTTCATCCTTGGTAAATTTCCTAAGGGACACATAATTAACAAATGCTCTAACATATAAAGCAATTTTAAATCAAATGCTCAAAAAAGAATGTCTTCCACATCAGTTCTAGGCGATGCATCTTCCTTTCTCATCTTAATATTAAAATATGTATAATGTCATATAGACTATTTAAGAATTGCAATATGAGTTAGAGGTTATTTTTGAATAATATAATAGAAACATATTTTAAATGCTCTGATTTTAGAACTTTATTGAAAATTTTTTCCAAACATGTAAATTAAATGTAAGATTTCTGGAGTAAATTACAATTTTTTAAATACGGTATACAAAAACCAGTACAAACCAAAGGTTAAATTTAAGAAATGGAAAAATCCTGGCCAAATAAGTGAACCTGATTTAACCTGTCTCAGCTAACAACTCTGCACATTTATATTCCCAGAACAGACATTAATGACTCTTAAGTTTCACCCTCTTGCTATATGTCTATGTACCCCTTTATCCTAACATGCCAAACAAGAATTAACTAAAGCCGGTTCTACTGTAACACTTGCTTTGAAAATGGACATTTGTTCCAACGGGACTGATGTGTTAGGGAACCATATGAGCACAATGCGACTTTTGCATTTGCTTATGTAAGATATTGTAGGCAAGAAATGGGTCTACAAACCTATGCAAAACCAGCAAGTGGCCTGTTACTGTAAATTAAACTTTACTACAAGACATTCATGTCTATTTTTTTTTTTAGGAATCGTCTTTGGCTGCTTTCATGCTTCAAAGGCAGACCTGAGTAGCTGTAACACAGATCACCTCTGACCCTTTAGGAAAATGTCTACTGACCTCTGTCCTAGATGAACACAGAAAACTGCACCCAACTGCCCAGGCTGCAGAGGAATACACAAAATACACAAACACATCTTCAAATGCCTATTAGCTACTTGAGTTCACAGTGTTTGTTCTAAGCCATGCCCGTCTACATCTGGTATCACAATCTCCCACTCAATTTCGGAGAACTCCCATCCCCACCCCTTTCTCACAATAGCTCACAAGCTGACACCCATTTCCATAGCAAACTTCAGGTACTTTTCATGGTAATGTATAATTACCATATTTACTGAATTTATTATGTTCCTATCTTTTTTTAATGCAGCACTGATAAAATTTTTAAGTACTGTGCCCCTCGAGTAGGATTGCCAGATTTAGCAAGTAAAATTACAGACTACTCAGTGAAATTTGAATTTTAGATGAACAAATAACTTTTTTAATATAACTATGTCTGATTATTACAGGTCACTATGCACACTTCTACCCCCCTCCCCTTCAACCCTAATTAGGGACCAGGAAAATTAAGAGGAGCTATAGTTGCTCCTTTTGTCATTTTCTGCATTCACTTTACTTTTAATCTATTTCACCTTTACAAGACTATTAATGTCTGTAACTGGGGCTTTCACTTTTCTAGCAGAGACCCTGGAGGAGGGAAAAAGCAAACGTTTGAGCATTAGGCTGCTGAAACAGTTCCGATTAGGCCCAAACATGACAAATCTTTATTCTCTTTGATGCGAGGATTGTGCAGTTTAGCTTTACTCCCTACCTTTTGCCAAGAATCAGATACTGTACAGCCATTACACATTGAATAATGGTTGTTTATCCTGAGCAACACCAAAACACCTGGGTAGGCTTAATGGACCCAATATACTTGGCCAAGTCTAAAGCAGAACTTTCAACATAACTATATATCTTGTTTTCCTCTGTCTTCTTTTATTTCCCTAAAATACTCAGCTCTATCACCTCCTTCTGCTAAGTGACACTTAAGGAATGGTTTATTGAAGAACAGTAATACCATCAAGTCATCATATCCTTTGCTTATTGTGTTTTAGCATATAACATATTTTTCTAGTGATTCATGTGAACAAGATCAAAATAAGCCCAAAGTATCCAGGCAACCATCACTCCATCTCCACTATTCTGGAGCTATTGCTTCCAATCTAATATTTCCTTTCCCTTAGGCCAGCAAGGTGGCTCACTCCTGTAATTCTAGTACTATGGGCAACCAAGGCAGGAGGATTGCTTGAGGTCAGGAGTTGGAGATCAGCCTGAGCAAAAGTGAGACCCATCTCTACTGAAAATAGAAAAATTTAGTCAGGCATGGTGGTCCCAGCTACTTGGGAAGCTGAGGCAGGAGGATCGCTTCAGCCCAAAAGTTTGAGGTTACTGTGAGCGAGGCTGACACCGAGGCACTCTAGCCCAGGTGACCGAGTGAGACTCTGTCTCAAAAAAAAAAAAAAAAGAAACAATTAGACAAATGGGACATTAAACTAAAAAGCTTCTGCACAGCAAAGGAAACAATCAACAAAGTGAAAAGACAACCTTTAGAATGAGAGAAAATATTTGAAAACTATTCATTTGACAAGGGGCTAATATTTAGAATACATAAGGGACCTAATAGCAAAAATAAATAAATAAATAACCCCATTAAAAAGTGGGCAAAGTGTCTGAGCAGACATTTCTCAAAAGAAAACATACAAATGGCCAATAGTATATGCAAAAAATGTTCAACATCGTTAACGATCAGAGAGATGCAAATCAAAACCACAATGAGATATCGTCTCGCCCCAGTGAGAATGGCTATTATCAAAAACCAAAAAAATAACAAATGTTGGCAAGGATGCAAAGAAAAGGGAACTCATACACCAATGGTGCAAATGTAAATTAGTACAGTCATTATAGAAAACAGTATGGAGGTTTCTAAAAAAAACTAAAAACAGAACTACCATACAATCCAGGAACCCACTACTGGGTATTTATCCAAAGGAAAGGAAATCAGTATATCAAACACACACCTGTAACCACAAGTTTATTGCAGCACTATTCATGGTAGCCAAAATATGGAATCAATCTATGTGTCCACCATCAGATGAATAAAATGTAGTATATAGAGTAAATGCACATTAATAACCTACATACAAGACAGTATCCTATTTTCTTCCATAGTATTTTTCATTAAATGTTATATCATTTTATTTCTAACATGTTTTCTTACTACCTGTCTCTTCAACTAAATTATACACACTTCGGGAGGGCAAATACTTTATATTTTTCTTACTGCCATCTATAAATGAAGGACTTAAAAAGAAAATGAATGTGAATACAGTATAGTTCACAATTCAATTGCTATATTCGAAATATTTTTTTCATTTTGACCATACATTCTGAAAATTCAAGTATACTTTTTGGTACTATTTCCCCTCTATGTTATTTAATCTCCTTGTTAAGTCTTGGGGTTCTGTTTAATATTCAACAGAACTCTTAAGTAAATATTACCAACCATATGTCATAAAATATGAACATATTTTTGAACAAACACCTTATTGGTGATATTTTAAATGTATTCAGTGTGTTAAACCTTTAAAAGAGAATGTGGTAAACAGGAGATAGAAAAAGATATGGAACTGAAATTCTGAAATCCTAGTATAATGCAGATTACACAGCAATTTAAATATTTTAAAATAAATAGATAATATTTAGAGAAAACAGCATTCCAATAAATAAAAAATAGATAAATGTATGCCACATAATCTAAAATATATTTCTCATATAATTTAAAATTAATTTTAGTTACAAACATTATATAACTAAACAATTTGTGCTGATTAATAAAGTAAATTCAGTTTCTTGGTAAGAATTATATTTTCTTATTTACGAGTTAGAATAAATCGGTGCCTGAGAGTCAAATTTCAGGAATTACTCTATTTCTCTAAGTAATGTAGAATTTCTTCTTAATTCAGAATCGAGTAAAAAATAGAATAGAGAATAGTTGAGTAGTTGCAGACTATTACTAATTCTATTTATTATATTTAAAAATATTTATTTCCTCCCATCAGAATATAAATTCCATGAGTACAGTGGTTTCTGCCTGTTTTGTTCACTCTCATAATCTCAGAGCCTGGCATGACTGATTCCCAGTAAATCTGTCCAATAAATGAGTGAATTATTTAGAATCTTGTGACCTCAGAATCAACTCTCAAGACATGGCTAAGTGCCCATCATATTTTTCCTTTTTCTAGCTGCAAGTGTCCTCATCTGTAACCCTTGTCACAGAAAAACATTTCGACTTTGAAAATATTGCAAGGTTATGATTAATTCTCCTTTCTAATTTTTAGTCATGCCGCTTTGATGCTATTCCCACTGGCCTGTCCACTCCCCCAGACTTCATGGGATCTCTCTGCTTCAAGAGTCAAGATAGTTGAGAAAGAACCTCTTTGAAGTGTTTCAAATCTAGCAAATACCTTTCCCTGTCCGGTCCCACCATCGCTATTTTTTTGAGTGATGAGATTTAGGTACAAAAAAGGAAAAGCAAACAAAGAACTTAGTTCAAGATTATGAAATGAGTGGGTTATGTTTTCACACTACTGGCATGAATGAAATTTCTCATCATTAATCGACAATACCACTGTCATTGAGGAAGCATTTTCCAAGTGAAAACTCAATATACTAATAGCATTCATGCCTTCCTGGTAAAATGAGCTCTGAACAAAACAACTTCCAAAGACAGATACTCCTCTTACTTGTAGATTAAGGGGAAAAAAACTAGCTTCCATCTGTTTAAGCACATATTTGTATAAGTGTCTAGTTTCAATGATTAAAAAAAAAACGTATTTGTATATGCGCCTTGCTTAGACAAAAGTTAATATATAAGATCTATGTATATGTGTGGTTATGTATCTATGTGTGTATGTATATTTATATATCTCATGTATATTTATATACATACCCACAAACAAAAAGCTACCACTTGTTCAGCCAAATTCATATAAATTATATGCATGATAAGGTATTATAAAACTCAGAAGCAGCTCACTGTTGTAATTTATGATTTATTCATATTAACTATCTGAGATTATAAATCAAGCTCTTCACACTCCAGTACACTATAATAATACATCATAGTTCTTACCAAAATAAAGTCTTATTTTCATAGACCCCCATTGTTTTTTTAAAAAATAAATCTTTATTTTGAAGTAAATTTAAAATGCAAAATATTTTTGTCACGTTATAAGTTACCTGAGTACTATTCTAAAAGAAAGGTAGAAATAAAAAATGACTTCAGGAAAAAAAATTAAAAAATTAAAAGCACTTATTTTTCTTAAAGGTATCATTTTTCTTTCATTGAAACTTGTATTCAGACAATAGTGCAGATTTTCTTAACTTCTTTTCCAAGAGCACTAAGGTGAAGCCTAGTCACAGGAATTGTTTAATTAAAAACTCTTATTATTCAAGATTGCAGGAAAAACTATACTTCATGAATAGGCAACCATGGTAGTCGAAGCCTTCATTTGTGTGAGGCACTTTGTGCTGAGCCCTTTCCATGTACTAATTATTTAATATTCACAATGACCTTACGAAGTAAGGACTCTTATTACTCCCAATCTGTCTAAAAAAAGGCTGAGTTATAGACCATGAGTGACCTGCCCTAGCCATTCACCAAGTGGCTGGCAGAACCAAGATTTAAAATTTGCCTGGTCCACATCCGATTCTCTGTGCCACTACATTCTATTTCCGTGTGATAAATATTTCTTACAAATTATATGTCGGTTTAAACTTTGCACTGTCTAGCATATTCATCTCATTTACAAGAATATCTCATTTTATTTTGTCTTCACAGTGAATTGATATTTGGAATTGATGTTTCTAGGCATGGGTTTTTAGGTGTTCCATATTCAAGTAGTTTCTTCCCCATAAAATTATGGCAAGAATGGATTTTTTACCAGTGAGGAGCTTCAAAACATTTTAAAGTCTACAATACCAACTGCCACTCTAAAATGATCTGAAATCGTAATTAGCTAGCATAGTGTTAAACATATAATTGACATTTAAGAGAAAATGTACTGTAAAATGTGTCTCTTTGTTTTTAGGTGAAGGTACTGAAAACATTATAAAGTCACAGCAAACTTGACAGGTGCCACAGCACCACGTAGGGGTCGCCATCCAAAACGGATTGGGCGCCCACAGAAGGTCTGAGTAGAACAAAACCACCTACGTGTGATTCTCAAAACAGGTTAGTTTATGTATGTTTTAGGTTATTAATTCTAAAATACCTAAATGTCATCTACATTTTCCATTTTTGCTATTTCATTAGAAATGAGGAGTCAGAAAAAGAAAGGATTCTATGTCTATTTCTAGTCTTTAACTCCAAACCTTGCTAAAGGAAGAAAAAAAAATCTAATACAAATAATATTCCAATCATGAACATCTTCTTTATGTCTAACATTTCTGCCTTGTAGGCGAGAACAGAGGAAGATAGGATTAAACATAAAAATTTACAAGAAGACATTTATACAGATTCACAGTAAAATACATATGGTACATATGTGGCCAATAGGTAATAGAGAATCATTTATCAAGACTTTTTATCATAAATATTTTAAAATACTACCTGTAAAATCTCAAAGAATTTCAGGTTAAGTTTCTTCCAGAAAGACACATTAAAAAATTAATAAACAAATAGATATTTAACTGAAATAAACAGTAAAGAGTTTCAATTTCAACTCGTCTTAACAGTTAAGAAAATGTGCATTTTGTTCATAAGTTCTTATCACTTATATTAAAACATATGAGCTTCATAACTAATTCATACTTGAAAACAATAAAGATTATCATGTAGATATTTAAGTAAATGCACACTTGGTAAAAACTGATAAAAATTTAATGAAAGAAGAACAAGTTATGTGTGTAGATATAGAACATAGATGTGCGAGTGAGAAAGGTTAACTATTCTAGTATTACTATATGACATGCTTTATTACATTTAATCAAAATACTGAAAATTACCACTCTCCATTTTAAAATATTCATTAATCAGACAGAATAAAAACTTATCACATTCTCAGTACGGGGAAATATATTCATATTGCAAAAAATGATTTGATATCATTTTTAAAGATGAAAAAATCATGCTAAATTTGGAAATAAACGTTAATAGAAGATAGAGATGGTCCTTCACTTACGATAAGGTCCTGTCCCAATAAACCCACTTTAAGATGAAAATATCATTAAGTCAAGAATGCATTTAATACAGCTAACTATTTAGCTATAAGAAACAATGGTGATATAGCACCTCTTGTATTCTGGATAGAGCTGGAACCCATTCTACTAAGTGAAGTATCCCAAGAATGGAAAAACAAGCACCGCATGTACTCACCATCAAATTGGTTTCATTGATCAACACCTAAGTGCACATATAAGAACAACATTTATTGGGTGTCGGGCAGGTGAGGGGGAAGGAGGGGATGGGTATATATACATACATAATGAGTGCGACACACACCATCTGGGGGATGGACACGCTTGAAGCTCTGACTCGGGGGTGGGGGGAGGGGTGAGGGCAACATACGTAACCTAAACATCTGTACCCCCATAATATGCTGAAATAAAAAAAAAAAAAGAAAATCATAGCTCAGTCTAGCCTACCTTAAATGTGCTCAGAACATTTAGATTAGTCTATGATTGGGCAAAATTATCTAACATAAATCCTATAAGAAAGTATTGAATCTCTCATGTAATTTATTGAATACTGTACTGAAAGTAAAAAACAGAATGGTGGTATGGGTACTGCAAATTTAAAGTACACTTTCTACTGAATGAGAGTAGCTTCCCACCATCATAAAGATGAAAAATTGTAAGTTGATCCATCAGAAGTTGGGGACCATCTGTACAGGAAAGCAAAAGTTTGTCATATACGAGTATCACCAATTAATTATTTACAGAAATAAGCCTTATTTTTATGTTTTAATCTTTCCTTCATGATTTCAAACAAGATTCTTATTTTTCAATAATAACTAATGTTAAAGTAATTCCTTCCGAGGCCATCTATGTGACTTTTTTCTTATCTAACAATGACAATTCAGCAATGGCTCTAAGTAATATTATTAAACAAAAGAAAAAGTAAATGAATAAAAGACAAGGAAAGTTGAAACAAGAAAATAATTTTAAAATAATAGTGGGAAATATCTTTTACTATACATATAGAACCAAGAAAAGTCCTTGGTATTAATACATGAAATGAGAAGTTTAGGGGGTATGTGTTTGTGGTTGTGTTTGTGAGTGTGCGCGCGCGCGTGTGTGTGTATCTTTGATAGTTTTACTACCTCTTTGTAAGGAAAAAACCTGACCAGTATTCAACATGAAAGAAATTATTTTCCTATCATAAATACAAAAAGAGAATAACACAATCAACTTCATTTTTCTGTATTTTTAGTTTTCCTGTCAAATTTGCTTAAAGATTTTACTGTATTGTTATCTTTTAATCAACGTGTTAATATAAAATGGATTTTTGCTTACATAATCACATAGCTTTTAATACTTTCTCAGTTATAATTAAGTGACATAACTAGGAATCAGGAAGACATAAACCTGTTTTTTAATCATATTTTAACTTGTTTGAAAGATAATACTACTTGTTTCCATCAACAGCATGGGAAACAGGGGACATTCTTAGTAATTGTGAAGTTCACGGACTCTAAAACTACAGAAATACAAATGTAGATACCAATGAAATCACTCAGTTTTGAAATACGAGCTATCTAGATCATCCATAGTAACACGATTAAAATGAACAATTGAACAATGACAATGAAGCAATTTAATATTTTATATATGTGTGTGTGTGTGTGTAAATATTTATGTGTAGGTACTTATGCAACTCTCAGATAATATTATTCCTAATGTCACTACCTAATATAATGTTTTTAAAATGAAGTAAATAAGTTAGTGGAAGCTAGTAAAGTCTCTCAATACAATAGGGGTTAAGCTGTGTCTTTGTATAAGAAATGCACAATAACTGTAATTACAGATTGATGTAGAGTTGTGCGTTCAAGTCGATTTTCACTTATCTACACAAGCATGAGATACTAGGTAGAAACCAACATGGCTTTATAGTGTATAAATACTTCCAAACCAATTTACTTTTCTCCTGTGATAAATTTAGAGGCAATGCAGGTAAGGAGAAAGCAATATATTTAATCTGTGTACTTCAGTGATTGTTTTGATTTTAACCTATACAGCATCCATAAAAAAACAAAATAATAATTTGGAGACTAAGCTGCCAATTTCCAGCTGTGTAAAGAAGGCGTGCCAGTTACACAATAACCTGAGATAATGCACGTCAATATTTACCTCTAGGAATCAATCCAAGAGATATTAAATATAAACATATTTGCCAACTTTTTGAAAAGAATTGAGATGATGATTATCAAGTCTCTTTGCTTCATTATTAAGATTGCTTCCTAGATGGAGGCCTTCCACCATTCTCTTCCTCTACTAATTCATCTTATATAATATTGCCGTATCTATAATACATTTCTTACATATTAGCTATTCTATAAATTCTTTAAAAGTACATACTGCCTAAAAAATAAACTTCAATGTCCTTTAGACATTTGAAATCTTTCACAACCTACCTCCACCTTACCATTGCTTTTCCAAATCCTTCACGGTTGACCTAGTCTCTACTCTTTTATGAATCTTTTTTAATCCTACTATGATAATTCTGAACAACTACTATACCACCTATGGTCTCTGTCACATAACAACTTAGTATATGATTTCTAATAATATTATCTATTCATATGTCTGTGTTACTGGAAAACTAAAATGAAACTCAACATGAATATTTCATTAGTCTATACAATAAATTTTTTAAAAAATTCAGGAAAATAATAATAATCTTCCATAAATTGCCAAGCCATTTTATATGCTGGCATTTTTGTTTGAGGCGTTTGTGAAATAAGACCCATGTTACTTGCCTATTCCATTATGTAAAGAAAGTAACTTACGAGATTTCACATATCACGAATGCTCCAAATTTCATAACAGATTGTGGACATATCATATGCATTATAGCTATGCCAACAATTTTAGTGAGAGTGAGAAGAAGACAGGATTAGACTTCTGTTTTGTGCCTTAAAACCCTATTAATGGTTGACAAGATGCTAACAATGATTTCAAACACCAAGCAAGGAATATTTAAAAGATTCTCACATATTACTACCACACGTTCAACAAAGAACAACAGTTTGCCTTCCTGTTTCAGAAAGCAACAGAAATTCAGACAATATATGCAAGATTTTCAGTGTCATCATGAACGTGACTAGCACTGTAGGTTAGATTCTCTGGGAATCAGATTCCGGGTTGGAGACATTTTTTGGAGGGTGACTGGGAACATCCAAGGAGTAAGAGAAACAGACCTGGGCAGAAGGCAAAGTTTAACTGTGATAAGGGTATTAATATTAACAGAGGCCTCAGCCTATTTCCCCAGGACCCTGCAAGATGACCTTTCAGGGTAGTCTGGAATGAGGCAATGAAGATGGTCTTAGTACCTCAGTATGACCACTCACTGGAGGAAGACTTCGCCAGAACTGAAGCGTAACCATCAGCAAGGCAGGTCCTTGGCTGAGGGAAATTCGTGCAGAACGATTCAGCTGTGAGCCCAATAGCCACGTTCTAGGCAACCGGGGAATCAGTCAGAAAGAGGGAGGATCCGGACAATGCATACAACACCCATCACAACCAGTTATTTGTTTTGTGTAGGAGGAAGTCAAGAGCTTTGAAAATAAAGTGATGCAAAATCAAAGTCCAACACATACTAATCTTAGGCTACTGTAGCAGAAGCCCTTTAGCTGGTCTGTTACCATGTCTTCCTGTTACTTCTGGGAAATTGATCTCTGTTCTTTTTCTACTAAAAATCACAAATGGTTAAGGAGGACTGCTGGCCAGTTGAAGTCGTGTCCAGAATATATCCAGACTAGGCTATATATTGGAGTACTGCAAACATATAAATATATGTATAGGAAGATAGAGGTGGATTTGGAGGATTACAGTTGGGCTTCCAGAAACAAAGTAATTCTCAATCAGATGCTATTTTCTGCAGTTCTGTATCCTTAGGCGAGGAACTTGAACACAAAGTTTAAACTAGCATTTACACTAGAAAATACTGCTCAACTCTCTGTCACATATCTTGACTGCTCTGAGATTTTTTTTATATATTAGGTAAGTAAAATCTTTATTTACCTTGGTATATCTGAGCTGGCCTACTCATCAGTGTGAAAATTGCTGAATCTATTAACATTCAACACAGTGGTTGTACAGCCTTGGTGATATTTTTCATTATCCTTAAGCTAAAAAAAATCCTTTTCCTTTCAAAGGTAAGTTATATTTTGCCTTTTTTTCCTTTAAAATATTATGTCTTTTACATTGTGGTCTCTAAATTACCTATAATTTATTGGTTTTGTGGTGTGAATGAGGGTCAATGGATTTTTATAGAAATGTCTGACAAATTATTACAATAATAATTCTTCGGTACTCCAATCTCTTTTCTATATATCTGAGTCATCTATTTTATCATATAATCAGGTCTTATATTTACACTAGGGTCTGTTTCTAGACTATCAATTCTATTACAATCCTTCGTTTGACTATGCTTGTACCAAATTTACTCTTTTAAAAATAAACTATTAACTTAAAGATTATAATGGTCAGCAAACAATAAATGTTCACTAAATGGTCACTAAAAATTTTCCTCATATTTGCACTTCCAGATTAAGTTTAATAATCTAAGAGTATTGTTTGTAATGATGTAACCCCACATGTATTTATATATTAGCTAATAATCTAGACCATATTTATATTCATTCTTCCCTGAGAATATGTTAATGTCTCTCCACTTGGTAGAGGCTTATCTTTAGCTATCTTTTCAAATTTTTATAATATTCAAGTGGTTCTCAAACATACCTTATTAAGGTTATTCATAAATGTTTAAAATATTTAAAGCTATTGTATTTAAAAATTTTTACAAAAAATTTTAAACTTCTTTTGACTATATTTAAGAAAGCTATGATTTTGGGGGATCTTTATTTTTCCTTAGAACACATTATTAAACACACATTTGAATAACAACAATTACACTTTAAATAGCCTGAGAGAACTAAAGCAGACAGGACAAAAGAAATGTATCACTAACATGATAGTATTAAACCAAAATATATCAACAATTATTAACATGTAGAAGAGCACAACATGCCAATTAACAGGCAAAGATTGTTAGGGTGAACAAAACGTTAAGACTAAACTACATAGTACTTATAATTGTGTTGTGAAACAAGAAACACATTTATACAAAAAGATACGAAGAATTCAATGGGAAAGAACTGAAAAAGATATATTAGGTGATATAAGATATGAAATTCCCAATGTACATGTGGCTTTGTTAGAGAGAGAGAGAGAACAAATGAGAGAAAGAGAGAAGAACCAACAGCAAAAACAGTTACTAATAGTTACTAATTAGGCGATATTTTTGGAGAAAACCATATTCATGTAGAGATTTAGGTTTCCTCCCTTTTAAAATAAGACACTGGAGAAATTTGTTAAAGAATTTTGTAATTTATTTAGAGCACTTAGAATTTAAAGACATTGGGGGATCTTTAGAGATCTTTTAATTCAAGGATTGTCCTTTTATTTTCATTCTGCTTCCTTTTTTTCTTTTCTTTCTTCCTTCCTTCCCTTTTGTTACTTTCCTTCCTTCCTTCCTTCTTTTCCTTTCCTTTAAGTAACTTATACTATTTGGAAATAAAGGGTAAATGCAGGATTGTATGACTAAGAATTTACAGTTTGAACACACTAATTGAGTTTCACCTATTTATTCAAAGAACTAGACTCATTAAGTGATATGACTTGTCCTAAATCACACTACTTTTTAGACATCCACTCTGGACTATTAACAAAGTACTCTCTTATATGAACATTCTCTAACTTGACTTTAGTTACTTAAAATATTTTCCCATAGGAAGTTATTACTTAGGGAACAAGAACATGTCATTCTTTAGGTAAAATTGTTTTGGTTACCTGATTTTTAGCTCAAAAAGGACTCTAGAAACCAATCAAAGGTAAAGTGTTCATACACTTTAATATTGTAAATGGTGAACAGTTTTTCCAGCACACTTAACAAATGTATTAGAAAATGTAACAGTCCAAAAAAAGAGGGCATAATAGTGTGTTTTCCTAGGTATGATGTCTATTAGAAACCACAATGCAATATTCTACTAATCCAAAATAATAATAATTGACTTATTTTTATGGCTCATCAGTAACCAATTTGTTGAGGCCAAGTTAGAATACTAAGGGCTTAAAAGCCAAACAGACTTGTGTCTCAGACTTGCCCAGGAACAAAGTGGTATATAGTCATTCAATCAAAGGTTACTCTGAATAGAATAAACATGTATGTTGTTAATAAGCTATCAAATAATTTTAGGGAATTACTTTTTCTTAATATCCCGGAATTATTTAATTAACCTCTGTATCTTAAAAAAATATTATAGTAATTTCAATAAGCTTTAAAAATCTCTAAAAAATATATGAACAAAAATAGCCCTGTACTAGTAAAATATATAGTGTTATAAATTGCTAATTAATTATGGTAAAGGCAATGATATGCAATGACTTACTTTTAAAGAATGAATTCTTGGGTCACTTGTTACACATTTATCCATTTGAGATTTAAAATTAAGAGAAACTACAAAAACTTCAAGAATTGTCATTACATTGAAAGTAACACTAAAGTGAAAAAAACGTATCATAATATATTACGTTACTACCGGAAAAAATGTATCCTATCACTATGGGAAATGGTTACAAATTATTGAAATAAGCATGAATTTGAATTTATAGATGAAAGACTAATAAGTAGCTTACCAGAGAGGTAGTTAACAACAATAATTATACAACTAACAGCTCACATTTTTGAGTGTTTACATTGTAGCCAACATTATTATTTTTTTATGTAGGTTATGCTATTTAAATGTAACAAAAATCTATGTGACAGCTGTAATTATCACCTTCTAACTTCTGAAACCAAGGCACAAAGTAAATACGCAGGCACCAAATAGGAAGCCAGAATTTGAATCCTGGCAGTGGTATATATAAAGGCTAGAAATCTCAGGATATTTACAATTAGGGTTAAGGAAGCTATAGGATTCCCCACCCTAGTAAGTTTAAACTTTACAAAAGGTCATTCCTTCATATTTTAGTATATAAATAAATTTCCCTTGCTTCTCTTGTACGTAAAGAAACCATATAGGAATGATTTCCATTTTTCTCACAAATCTCTCATTAATCCCTTATTAATTTGACTTCTTCCCTTAACGTTCTACTAGGACTCATTATTATTTTTTTTTAATATCTTACCAATCTGAAGTGATAAAGAGAAATAAGACGATCTTAACTTTTGATTTTAGGTTTACAATATTGAATTCTAGTTTTAATTAAAAATAGCACAGTCCTAGTTTATTTGTTTCAGTTAATAAAAAAACAATAATAGAATTCCTAAGAAGAGTTTTTCCCAGTGAATTTAAAAATAAGTGTAATGGTGTAGCGTATTCTTTTGTAAGTATTTTCTGCAGTATAATTCTAACTGATACTGAATAACTCTAGGAAACAGCATGTCTATGATAGAGAACTGAATTATATTTTCTAATGCTTAGTGTCACTTGTGCATTTTTTTTTTATTTCAGCATATAATGGGGGTACACATGTTTAGGTTACATATATTG
>CAUYSK010008636.1:0-21342 GCA_963575035.1 Avahi laniger
ACTTTGTCAAATGCTTTTTCTGCATCTATCGAAAGAATCATGTGGTCTTTGTTCTTGCTTTTATTTATGTGGTGAATTGCATTTATAGATTTGCGTATGTTAAACCAGCCTTGCATCCCTGGAATAAAGCCCACCTGGTCACGGTGAATTATTTTTTTGATGTGCTGCTGAATTCTATTCGCTAAAATTTTGTTGAGGATTTTTGCATCTATATTCATGAGGGATATTGGTCTGTAGTTTTCTTTTTTTGTTATCTCCTTTCCTGGCTTTGGTGTCAAGGTGATATTGGCTTCGTAGAATGAGTTAGGAAGGATGCCCTCTTTCTCAATATTGTGGAATAATTTCTGTAGTATAGGTATGAGTTCTTCTTTGAATGTCTGGTAGAACTCTGGATTTCTTGTTTTAGTGATTCAAACATCCCTTGGCTTAAAGACTTTTGAAAGTCTAATCACTCTTAAGATTAAGATAAACACTTTCAGACGGTCTACGGAGATGCTGCATCATCTGACAACTACTGCCTTCTCCATGCCACTTGTCCTCTCTCAGTCCATATACTCAGCTTGCTCCCTCCACAAGTCGCTGTGCTCTTCCCTCAGCATGAAATGTGCTTCTCTTACTTCCCTGCTTGGTCAAGCTACAGCACCTTGGCCCTCAGGTCTCAGCCTCCCCAGGAAAACCCTTCCTTACCTCTTCCTTCATCCCGTCTCGTATTACCAAGCAACTCTTTTGCCCTTTTGCAGTTGCCCCTTCATGTTTAACGGTGTAGAGTGTGGTTGGAGCATGCTCTTGAGTCACTCAGCTGCACATTACATCTGCCGGACCACTCTCTAGCTGAGACCTCCTTAAGGAAGTTGCTGAATCCCCACTGCCAACACCAGCTACATCTCTAAGGTGGAGATAATACTATCACTAATTCATAAGGTTATCAGGGGCTTAAATGATATAATACATGTAAATCACTTATGATGGTGTTAGGCACACTTTAAGAACTAAATCAAATTTGTTATGCAACCTCTCCAACTCAATCTTAAAACACATACAAGAATGTAAGTTCCATAAAGGCAGGAGCCATATCTGATTTCCCCAGCACCCGCCAGATTGGCTGATTCAGAATAAATACTCAAAAAATTTTTGCTTAATCAATGGATGAAGAGTCCCTGGTCTGGATTTAAATGTCCTTAAAGCAAAACAAGACATCGATTTATAGATGATTGAGAGGTCTAATATCTAGCACAGGGCTGATATTTACTGGGTGTTTCATAAGTGTTTGCTAAAAGTTCACATGATTGAATTAATGCATTTCATCCTTTATATCAGCACACAGACAAGCTGGCATGCCTTGTCCCATCAGAGGAAACCATGAAATCCTGATGGCAAAAAACAAAACACACTCAGTCCTGGGCCCTGTCCTGTAGTACATTTTACAAAATGATTTGGATAGAAGCATAGGCAGTGTGTTTGTTGAGTGTAAGAATAATGCAAAGCCAAAGAGATATGGGAGGAACTAATAAAGTACGTGCCAGAAAAATGACTCACAATGCTCTGCAATGATGATGTAAAATGATTACCTAAAATGAAAAAGGGGCTTCATTTAAATGACCACTGGCTTCACTTTTGTGTAAATCCTTTTAGCATTTATTTACTCATGTTTATCTATCTCTCTACTCTTACATAAATATATATGCATATAGACATAGACAAATATTATATGCTTTTGCTTTTTAGAGAATAGGGATCCCATACTATCATATAATCCATTTTTTCCTGTTAACACCACATCATTAAATATTCTTCTGTAATATCATTTTCCAATACCACAGTGGGACTCTTTAATTTATTTCACTATTATAAGATTGTTTCCAACTTTCTTACATTGGACATTGTTTCCATGAACATTTTTATAACTGAATGTTTGCCCAAAAAACTATGAATTCCTTAAGATAATTCCTAAAATGTGATAGTTGACATATTGCTAACTTGCTTTCCAAAAAGGCCACATAGATTTACCCTCCCACAAAGTAAGAGGGTAAATCTATGTGGCCTTTTTCCTGATCCTTTGTCAAAATTCTTGGTTTCATCATCCGTAAATCTTTGCTCATGGATAGGTTGCAAGTGGTATCTTTATTTTAATTTACTCTTTTTATTGCCAGTGAGATTGAATTATTTCTTATATTTTTATCAACTATTTGTATTTATTCTGATAAAATGAAATTTAACAAAGGCATATATGAAGTTCTACATTTGTTTTCCAAAAACTCAATAGTATAATTGTAAAATAGGGAAACTTGGCTTGATAGCTGAGTGTATGAAAGGGAAAATGAAAAAAAAAAAAAAAGCAAGGGGAATGTGACAGCTGTCTTTAAATATTCGAACAGTTACCATATAGAAAAGGAATCATGTTTAGTTTATATTTTTCCAAAAGGAAAAAGTAGGGGATAGCAGATGGAAAGTTACAGGTTGGCAGACTTTAGCTCATCTTAAGAAAGAACTTTTTAACCGTCTCAGCTATCCAAAGATGGAATGGGTTGCCTCATGTAGTGAGATCCTCACCACTAGAAGAGTTCAAGAATATGAATGGTCTACTCTCAGAAAGTTGTAGAAGGAAGGGGCTTTCTGTATTGGGTTAACTGGATAACTATGAATGTCTCTTGATACTCCATGATTCTTCGCTTCTATAAACATAACAGGCTCACAGTAATTTCTTTAAAAAATGTGTTACTACTCACTTATATGCTGTCAACAACCATGTAAATGAGAATGAAAATACCTATAAAGGTAGCATTTTGTACCACCTAATCAAGAGCAGTTTGAGTTTTTTTAGTTTTTTCGTTTTGGGTTTGTTTTTTTTTTTTTTTTTGCTTTTATCTAAGCACAAAAACTGAAATGTATTTATTAGATTTTCAAATCTAGTCAACTTAGAATATGTTTATATTGTATCATAAACAAGATTAGTAGGGTTGTTAAACTTCAAAGTAAATGATTTTTTAAAACATGAACAGTTTAATAATAGACTAACAAATTAAAACAATTGCCTGGTCAGCAGGCCTGCTAGAATTTGTGAGCACTTCACTGGCATTGAGCTTAAGTAACACATGCTCTAAAAGTAATAAAACTATTTTACATTAGATGAATCTATAGATTTTCACTCTATCAGATGAGCTCCTCAATGGAGTTCAAAATTACCAGTTATGCAGGGGTCAGCTCTGTTTGGAAAATGCAAGTGACTAGATCAAAATCATGACATATTTACATCTTTCATTTAGCTATGTTCCCTCTCCTTTCCTCTCTTGGTACACCTAGTAAAGTAACGCCTCTATTTCTTTCCCTCTCTTCCAAGTCCTAAAGAAACAGGACTGTACTGAACACATCTTATGCCAACACAGATGAGTATATCATTCCACAGGGGCCGCCTACTTTGCTGCATTAAGCTGTAGAAATCTGTCTTTACATTTGCTTTAGAAGGGAAGGCATCACATTGCACAGCACAGGGATTCGGAGTCAATTAGTCAGTTCTAAAGCTTTAATTCGTCATAATACAGTAATGAGCTAGACATGCTGTGGTATGCATTAGCGCCCGACTCTTTCCAATATTTCACCATGGGGTTTTTTAAAAGCCCAGCTTATTAAGTGATACCAGCCTACACTGTGTTATATGATCTCGCTGATACTGCAGATAAAATATAGCTGCTATTTATTTTGGTAATTTAATATGGTGGAAGAAGTTTGAGAAAATTGTGCTGTTCACATGCTATTTCAGGATAACAGGGACCCACCCTGATTCAGAGAAATCGAGTTAAACTGGGCCCAGTGTTTTCCATTCTGTTTTGTAACACCATGTTTCTGGGCTATGTTTAACCCCACAGAAAGTTGAAAACACTGACCAGGTCAGGGAGGAAAGCCCAGAGCTTAACTGTGAGAGTAAGTCTGACTTTTAGCATCAGGGCAGCATATATTTTTGGCAAGTCATTTATGGTTTCCCTGCTCCCATTTCCAATTTACGGAAATAATAGTTTCTTTTAGGAATGCTTTATTTCTAAAATTATGTGGCAGGAAGGAGACTGTACCTGGCTTCTTCAGTTGGCTAATAATGGAAGTGCCCGCAACCACTATAAAGAAATTCCAAGTGATAAGGAAAACAAGATGCTCCCCAGGCCTCTTCTGCCTCGTACCTCGCAGTCAATCTGATGATCATAACTAAAAGCCCAGGAGCAAAAACTGACAAAGAGCCAGGCAATCCAAAGTACTATACTTTCCCCAAATGAAGTTTATCAGTTGTCCTAAAACGCTATAGTTTCCCATTCTCATGCCTTTGCATGCACTATTGTCTTAACTAGGAATTCGAGTTCAAATCTTTTTGGTGGGGGCGGACAGTTGGAGTGTTACATTGGTTCTGATCTATGTGTAGAAAAGGAAGGGCATATCATAACCACGTGGAGAATGTTCCAAATACGTGTGTCTTTCCCCTCTACACTTCCTGCCCACCCCCACTGGGAACGCTGGTTTATAAAGTACCAAGTAACTATTAACTGGCTTGATGTTTTTGCACATTTAGTGGAAATGAAGATAAGCAAAAGAAGGAGTATTTTCAGACACTCAACTAACTCTTCTTTTTTCTTTTTCTTTTTCTTTTTTCTATCTACCATTCTTATTTTCATTCTGATATTTTTGAAGGAATGCTTTATGTCAAGACCTCTGTTGAGTACTGGAGATGGAGAGATAAATTATATTTTGTTCTTGCCACTGTGGAGCTCAGGAAGATCTAATTAGGAAAACAAAAATATATGTACACATAAACAATTCCTTCAGTGGGAAAAAAAAGGCATAGTGCTTCACTGGAATGGCCTAATTAAGACTACAATGAAATGTACTGTAATTGCCAACAGAGCCAAACAGAGGGGTAAATTCATAGAGTTGGATTTTTGTTAATATCTCTTGGCTGGTATACTCGATACAAACGTTGCGTGTTTTCTCAGAGCTGCTCCGCTATTTCTTTCATTCTTTTTGTCAGTATCCCACATGTGCCAAATTGGTCTTCTCTTTCCAAACATGGTTGGAATGCCACATGAGGGATCATGGGACCTGTCTTCCTGAGAAGCTGCAAGAAGGCAGGTGCAGCAACCTAAACTTCAGGAAAATTAACTTCCCAGAGGTTGAACCTTGGTCAATGGGAAACAAGAGACCAGAGAGCACACAATCTCTCTCTCCGTTATCCTTTCTGTGGACTACTCTGAGGTATGCTCTCCTTGCAAACCCACCAGAAATCTCCATGAGATAAGTGAGCACACATTTTCAGTGACCCTCTGTGTATCTTTGCCATTCCTTGGCCACTGAAGTCATCCATCGTGTCACACTGATTCTCATCTTCCCTTTTTCTCAGGGCACTGCTTCACCTCACTCACATCGTCCTATGCTCCCACCTCCAAAACCAATTGCTAACTTCTAATCCTTGCCTCAAGCTCTGCTTTCTGAAAGATCCAGAATATAACAGCTCGATTTGTGAATATCCAAGGATGGTCCTTCCACTGGTAAAAGAATTTTAAAAAGAAAGAAACGGGATTAATTCCTCTTTGAAATCTTTGAAATTCCTCTTTGAAATCTTACCTGCTTATATTATATATATATATATAATATTATATTATATTAGAAAAAAATAATTTAAATACTGGCAAACCATTTGCTAGTGATTATACAACTTCAAATGAGCAAATGTTTATCCATTTTCTGGTGAGATTAGTCTATTCGTGTTGTATTCATGGACCAGTCCTAGTTCTGGAGATTATATAGAAGCTATTGCTATTTGTTGTTTCTTCCATAGTTGATCTTCCTAGATTTAAATTATATAAGACAAAGAACTTGAAAGTTATTTGCAATGCATCGAACAGCAAATTCTCATGTGCTCCTCAGTGGTCATTAGGAGAATTTATCTTCTAAATCTAACCTGCTCATTAAACTAACTCCATATACTTTGCATTTCTACTTCCCTATGTTGTGCCTTACAAATGATGTTGGCCACATTTTCCTTCTTTCATTCTTATCCTTGATCTCTGGTAGGGACAAAACATTTCTTAACCATGATCATCTGCCTTTCTCCTTCTTAATTTCTTGCCAAACTGTATACCATCCATATGATTTTTCTAATTATTTCCTTAGGAAATTATAGTAATTCTGTAATTTTTGTTTGAAGTTTTATATATGCATACTTGAATTTTATCTCAGTATTTTTCCTGACAGCTAGTCTAAAATCTGCCAATAGGTTCAAATTGATTAGTTGGAAAAACAAGCTTGCTCAATTTGCAGCGAATATCAGTTGTTCAAACGTCAGCAAATGTGCAAAGAAAATAAAATGTTCAAATAGCATCACCACCATCAGCCTGACAGAATATCAGCTCCGTGGGGAATATTGGACTGTTTGGTTCAGTGCTATACCGCTAGAACCTAGAATACCTGCAGTATGATAAACACTTGTTAAATGAGTGAATGAAACATTAAATGTGCAGAGTTCTATTTAAGATTCATGTGAAGCTATTTAGGATCATGTCTCAACCCTGTCAAATCTTAATAATGCAGTGTAAGTACCACCCCTCTAAGAAAACTTGACTGTTTCCCATCCCAACTCTAAATCATCCCTCCATGCTTTGAACTCTCATCATGTTTTATCTTCCTATTCCATCCCTGGTGACCTTTATCACTTTCTACCTTGAATCATTCTTGCATCTGTACTTTTAACTTTGATTTCTAGTTCATCTTTCTGTTCTCTACTGCACTGAGCACAAGACCTGGCCAAATTTCATGTTGTTGAATAGGTTTTGTGTATGTGTATGTGTGTGTATCTGTGTAGATCATGGGTTATGAAACGAATTAAAACCATTACTTTTGGGAATGCCATAATTATTAATAATTATCCCAGTCAAAATAATCTGCACAGATAACAGGAAAGTAAAACTGATCATACCCAGTCCAAGCAACCGAATACGTTTTTCTTCATATGCTTGGTAATAGCTTACTAAGTCATGTAATCCATCCTAGGGGTTTGAAAGGGGTAAAAAAAAAAAAGAGGAAAAACTTACATCAATATCACATTTCCCCAGAATAAGTGCCTTAAGCATTCGTCTGCTGATTTATTTTCTAGCATGCACATATTTAAAACAAATCGTGTTATTATTACTTATTAAAGAAAAACGCAGAATTTTCCCCTTATACATTTCTTCAGGTTGACCCCAAATTTGCTTTGAGTCCTTTGCTCTCTCACTCTGATTCTCCTCTAAATTTCTGGATCATAATTCACCCAGATCATTAGCAATTTTCTTTCCTTATTGTATGATTTCTGTCTGCCCCTGGGTGGCTTTATTTTAATTAGGGAAAAAAAATAGAATGGAAAAGTTTCAATTGTAAACACACAAAGGTTCTGTTGGCAAATATGAGTTTGGCAGAAGAAAGGCCCATGGTCAGCTTAGTCGTAGTTTATTGGCTCAAAGACAAGAACAATTTTGAAGGAAATTAGGATAGCCTTTTTTTAAAGTGACAATTTTCTCCATCAGGTAGATTACACTATTTCCTGTTATTTTATGACACTGATATTTCACTTATACATTTTCTCCAGAGCCCATAAAATTTTCCATCTGGGGTGTACTTTTCTAATCCCTTTGTAAGCCCTTGGATTCAGTTTCTCCTTTTCTATTTTCCTCCCTTTTTTATTTTTTTTCCAAGTGTCAGTCTCCAGGACTCCTTATCAGATACCAGGGAACATAAGTTTACATCTTAGCTAGACAGCTTATCCACTCAAAGAAAGCTACCCATATAGCCAGGAAGAACAGAGCACAGGGGTAGAAATCAAGCTCAACTACTAAAGTTACTTTTGCCTGAAACCTTAGCTAATGCCTTGAACAGCTTACAACCAAAATCCTTGAAAATTAAGACACACAGGGCTTCCAGCCGATAGACGTTTTCCACGCAGGAGATGAAAGAGCAGGTACAGCCTGGGTTTCTTTCAAAGGCAAGGAACAGGAATTGGCTGTGGTCTGCAGGAAAAGAAAAAAAAAAAAGTAAATGCTCTTTAAAAGCTTAAATAGTACCAAGCAGATCTTTCTCTCCCTGTCTCTCCCAGTGGAATCATAAAGTCTTCCCAGGCAGAGAAAAAGGGAGAACAAAAGCTGAAGCGTCATGTGGATAAAGCTACAGACTGATCACAACTCATGTGATGAGATTTTATACTGGAACAAAACGGGAAACATTTCTTTCTTTGTGGACATTATTTCCTGTTTAGGAAAAGAGTAGCGTGTTTCTTTCATTTGTACAACATGGCAGGTCAGTTGGCTTCCCAGTGTTTGCCTTTATTCATTGGCCATGCAATGGTTTAACTTTTTCTCCACAGGACATACCCTTGTCCCATCTCTATTCCTATTCCAATGGCTTTGTCATCACTTCCCGAATTTGAATGACATTCCAGGAAAGCTTGTTTAGAGAAAACATGGGAAGGATGATAAATATGTCTACTAGAATTTAGGAAAGCTGGGAGTGAATATTGAGTTCTAAAAGGTGACGTGCTTCTACTCAACTAAAGGAGATGGCTGTGGGGTCACATCAGTCATGGGCAGTAGGTTGGCACATGGGCAGACAGCACAAAGAGAAGGCTGGGTGAGCATCCTCATGAATGTGCAGCGAGACAGGAAAGTGTGAGTGATACCCAAGGAGCCTCTTAAGGGCAGGATGCTGTGGCATTTAAGGACCAGTAACATTACTCTCTTCCTTCTCAGTGTGTGGAGTGTCATTCCATTATTAGGATTCCGGCTGTCTGCTTCGTTATACAGGCAAAGTTAATATGGGAATTTAGACAATTATCTAGATTGTTTATACCAAACAAAGATTAATGGGGAAACAAAAGCTTCATAGTATTTCCATTCAAAGTGCATCTTGGTTGTTCATCTATCAAAATCAAATTCAAAATACTGCCTGACATATTAAATCCTTGGTTTATATTTGCCCAATGAATGAAGGAATGAGTGGATGAATAAATTTAGTAAATTGCTAGCTTCTATTTCAGTCTCGACTTTGCCTTAATCAGTAGCACCTCAACACCTCAACTGAGATATTTTATACGGAACATTTTACATTTATTCCCTAAATATTTTACACAAAAATCCACAAGTTGTCAGACGTTTAGAGACTCATGGGCTACTCTGATGCCATTGAATTCTTGCAAAAACAAAAAACACTTCTTGAATTTATGGCACTAGCCAAGAAATTGCCCAGTCTTTAGGTTGCAAAAACTATCAAAACTGAGGGGTTTTTTTCCAGAGAACCAAAATTACCTCTTGGAGATAAATATCAGGTGGAAATTATCTAGAGAACAATTTACTAAAAGGGCACTATTTGTATTGTGTCAAACATGATGTTTAAAGAAGTAACATATTAATCTATAAAAACTATAAGAAGTAATTCATTAATTTAAGATATCATTTTACAATTGCTCTAAATAATGGTTATATTTGGAGTCTGATTTTTCTTATCTGTTCTTTCCCCTATTTTGAAGTTAAATATTCTTGTGACTTTGTATGGCAAGAACGAGGCATGTAAATAAAATCAGGGAATACACAGGGAATTTTGTGCAGCTCCATCTAAGATGGCTAGTCACATTTCTTCTCCCCAGTGCTCTAGGAATTCTTGTCCACACATCTCCCTTCTTACTCTAATTTGTCATAATGATGTGTAAGTAAGGGAAAATCCTTTTTCCTCTGTCTGTAACAAATTGCTAAAGCAACATATTTGTAGCTATTTAAACTAAAACAAGATAAATCCAACCACCAAGGAAACAATGAGGTAAAAGTCCAGTAGGAAAGAATAGAAAACTTCCTGTTATCAAAAAAGCCCTATTGATTTTCTAACTTAATTGAGTAATCTGAAGGATTTACCTGGCCAAATAATTTTTAGGTGGACAAGTTAATAATGTTTTTAGACAGTGTTGGGGGGAGAAATAAGAAACTGGGGGTTTTTTTATTTTTTTATTTTTAAATTGTAGTAAAATACACACACAATTTACTGTCTTAACCATTTTTAAGTGTACAGTTCAGTGGTGCTAGATATATTCACATTATTTTGCAAGAGGTCTCTAAAACTTTTTAACACCATTTAACAACTCCCCATTTCTCCCCTCCCTCCAATCCCTGGAAATCACCTTTCTATTTTCTGTCTCTGTGGATTTGACTACTCTGGGTACCTCATATAAGTGGAATCATACAATATTTACTCTCTTGTGTCTGGTTTATTTCACTTAGTATAATGTCCTAAGATTTATGTATATTGTAGCATGTGTCAGAATCCCCTTCTTTTCAGGTGGCTGAATAATATCCCAGTGTACGTATATATCACATTTTTTTATTTATTCATCCACCCATGGACATATAGGAAGCTGTTTTTATTGACAGATGTTTGCAGGTCTGTCCTCTCCAAGTAGACATATTGTCTCCTCTTCCTGAAATAAATTATATTTTTATATCAGAAAAGGAAAATGGGAAATAATCATTCACACTACATTTCCCATAAAATATATGTACAACCCAATCGATATGTAAATATTTTGACTTTTCAAAATCAAAGTGTCTGATTCATTAGATTCTATCACCATTTGATGTAAATAAAAAGTGACTAGAATCATAAAGATTTATTTGTAGGCCAAGCTCAAGGTTCATGCTTTTGGAAATTCAGACTGTAATAAGACAGAGCCAGCTTTTGGACTTTAAACTTTAAGGAAAACATTTTTTTAATTATATTAATACTGCCCTGGTCCACCCCTGCATTGCCTGGAGTACATTCCCTTGTAAATGTGTTTAAGAAAAGGAACGATTTTCTTTCCTTTCCATATCTGACCTGTTACACCAGTTACATTCTAAGCGTAATGAGGGACTTGGAAATGAGATTACTAATTTGGATTTAATACTTCTTAGGTTTCCAGGTAAAATATAGGACACCCAGTTAAATTTGAACTTTAGAAAACCAACAAAGCATATTTTAGTATAAGTACATTTGAGACCTACTTATGCCAAAACATTCTCCATTGTCTATCTGAAACTCAAATTTCTCTGGGCATTCTCTATTTTATTTACTAAATCTGACAATCCTAGGTGATTCCCACCCTAATCAGCAGGAACTTGAGCCAAGAGGTGGTGGAAGAGACAATTGAATGAAAGTGTGCCAACACTAGGGGGCGCTGTATGAAACTGAGAGCAAGACCATTCTGGGAGTTAAGCAGAGGAACAGGAACGCCCTCTAAGCCACACTGTGAGGAGCAGTGGGACCACATAAGGACAGGAGTGACATGAGGAGGTATAACTATCAGAGCCAAATAAATCAGCCCTAGCAGGGACAGGACGCAGACGAGCAAGCCAGATCACTGGCACTGGGGGAGGCTCCAAGTTTAGCAGCCAGGGTGACAGGAGCAGCAGCTATGACTACAGAGTGGCTGAGCAGACGCTGGCCCCAGCAACCACAAAGGAAGAATTTTACTGGCTTTCAAGAAGGACGACTGAGCCTCCCAAGTATTATGCCAGAGAGGGGTTAGTGGGTATTTGGGAACTAAAATTCTAGCAAATCTGGTGGTGAGGGTTCTATTCAAAGCCTCTTTTTAATCCCATTGGTTGTGGCTCCTTTGTCGCTCCCACACACAGACACGTACACACCCCCAGAATGACATTCTCCAAAGCTGAAGCTAACCAAACCTCTCCAGAGCAGAAAATGTATCATTCACACACGGACACCCCAACTTTCCAAAGTAGCTGACCCCATGTTCTGCATTGTTCTTTTCAACTTGCCTCCCAACATAGACGTCTCCACCAACTCAGACACCTCCCTGAGCCCTCTAGTCTTCCAGGTATAAAGGGAAACACTTTAAAATTAAAGAGACATTAATGATCCCCAAAATAATAAAACTAATCAATGTCAAAAAATAAGCAAAAAATTTGTTGCAGTAAGTCTTAACAAGCACCAAAGTATTAGTCCTGAGCATAATGTTCTATTTTTCAGGCATTTCCCTTTCTGTATCCTTAAGATAAATACAGGAATTGTAAATAACAGAATTAAAAAGACAATAATATCTTCATATCCTCCCTCCAGCTTCAAACTTCACTCACTTTCTCTCTTCAAGAAGCTTGACAGCTTGGAAACCAGGCTAAAAGCATGAGAAGCTATCCACCTGCTACACATACCTTTCTTTAGAAAACAGAAAGTCCGTTTGAAGTCGGGGCAAAACATTTAGATAGGCTGAACTCTTATCTGTGCTGGGTCTGTCTTATCAGAGGAAGAAAACATGAAAATAAAGAATCACAGGCTCACATAGTGACCTGAGCCATAGGCTAGATGCAAAAGCCCAGGCATTGGGTTTATCCAACAGGAAAAATACTGAAAAAAATTACTCGCAACGCATTGCTAAAATTCATTCTTCTTGGGAACAAAACCAGAAAGCATTAATTGAATTAGGACTTAAAAAAAGTTTAGGCCTGATTCAGCTGTCCACTGACAAGGCCTAGAATTTATGGTGATAGAGCAGAGAGCAATCACCTGGGAAGGTTTTAAGATCCCCTCTATGTGAGGTGTTTGCCTATATGATGTGATTTGAGGGTTCTGGGAAATATTTATTATATTGGTTGACCATATGTTTCAGACATTGCCTGTATTAGTTAATAAAGACATCAATGAAAATGTCTAAGGAGGTAGAAAACAAATATATGAATACACTACATCGTTGTCACTTTTATCTTCACTCAAAATTCTTGCCACACTGCAACTTTCGTCAAAAGGATCATCAGAGCATAAATCTGCGCGAAATCATTTCTGTTCCTGGAAAAGTGAACCACCACCTATAGCCAACACACTGGTAATAATGTCTTGCCTTTACACAGCGTTTTGTAGATTACAAAACTATTTTGTGTACATTTTTCTCCTTTGGTTCTCAGAATTTTTAAGGGAGGTAGACGTTATTATTTCTATTTTGTGCTTGATAAAACCAAAGATCTCCAGACTCATTTCCCACCATGTTCCTCCTATTTCTGCACCTAAATCTCTCCAGGTTCCCATCTGCTTGCCCCACACTCCGTGTTCCCAGCAAACTAAAATTCTCCGAATTAAAGTGCTGTTTTAGTAATGCTCTTGTCTTTCTGCTTAAGCTGCAATTCCTTCTTTGCAAGACACTCATTCCTCAAATATTCATTTAGCATTTTAAGTCTTAGCTAAAAGCATGATAAAGCTTTATCTGACCCTTTGGGACAGATGTAGTTCCTTCTCTGTGCTGGCATAGGTTCCTTCCTGTGTGTTCCCTAAAATAGCACTGTTTGCACTCGACTGTAATGACTTGTTTAAGGGTCTGTCTTTTCAACAGAAATCATGCCCAGTGCTGAAAAGATGTAGGCACCTAAAAATATTTGTTGAAAGAATAAATAAAGTGATTTCCCCAGGCTCACAGAGAGGTGAATGTCAGGCCTGGAACTAGAATTCTGGTCTCTGATTCCAATAAAGGGTCAGTTGTTCATGTGGTTGGCTGATTTATCATTTTTCAAGATGAAAGAAGGTATACATATATCAAAGGATGTTCTGAATAACTAGGAGTCTGTGAGGAATGAACTCTTAGTAAATACTAATCAACAGAATGTTAAAATTCACTAGACAAATCTAGGATATATCATCAACCAAACTGTTCGTGATATACCAAAGTCATACTCTTGACCTTCTCCTGGTGGAAACCGCAGCTCCAGAATGAAAAACACATCATGGAATCTAAATATTAGACACAATGTGCCTCATAAAGCATCAAACTGGAACTTAACCATAAGCTCTTCCCTCAATAAAGCAACTTCGTGTTAAATGCAAAGATGAGAGCTGGCTCACACACAAAGTTCTATGCAATCTGAACACATGAGCTCATCCCTGAACAAGGTGATGTGGTCGCATCATCAGGGACTCAATCAAATCAGTCAACATTCTTCACCAATATCAAAGTCGTCTTTAACTTGGATATTTATCTTCAGCTGTTATATCATCTTTTTTGATTTATGTCTTTGTCCTTTGCTATTCCTTTGTGTTCACCTACATTAGTATTCAAACACTCCTTTTCAACCAAATGTTCTGACTGATTTCTTTCTTCTGCCTTGGAACAGAAGCATGTGACTTGCATTTGAAATCTATCCCTCTCAGTTCTTTTTCAGCCAATCCAGTTAAACAATTGGCTTAGCTGCCTTTCTCCACCAAAATGACTGAATGTTTTACTTGCTCACCCAAAGGATAGCGTTATCTCACTTTAAGCAGATGAGCTAACTTTAATTTTGCAAATCGGTAATTAGAGCATTGCCTCTGATCTCAAAATATATAGGCTTGAAAATCAACTCAGCTTAGCCAGAAGCAACCTTAAATCTTTCCTTCAAATTCAAAACAGAAACTTTTTAGAAGAGAGTTTCATTACTTTTCGAGGGACACTTAAGCTAGACCTCTTCATATTTCCTTGGAAGAGAGGAAAGTTCCATTTCATTCCCAAGAAGGGAAAAATGGGAGAAATATTTTTGTCTTTTCTATCCATCCTTCACTTCCTAAGAGAGAGAGTAAATTATCAGATTGGCATGAATGGAAGAAGGAACTGAACACTTGTAGCCTAGCCCCTTCCAATAGATTCCAGCATCACCCCCCCACCTCTGCTCCTCCCCAGGGCAAGCAAATGTGGGCCAGAATGCAGCCTGGGGTACCCTTATTGTGCTATCTGCAGCTTGGTGAGTACATTGGTTCAATTCATGGGGAAGCCATTAAGACAACTGATTACAGCCTCTCCTCTAAGCCATGTTTCTCAATCTGCTATTTCCAATATGAAAAGTTACTTATTTATCTTATCCCACTGTCTATCTGGTTCAACATTTAGAGGAAAACAAGAGTATGATTAATTACCCCATCTCAACAAGTGTCTAATTTTCTGTTTCCTCTCAAGACCCTTGGTCGATTATGTAGCCTACATCTTACCCCCACTGGAAAAATTCAGTTGTTTGTAGTCTTACATACAGTAGTATAAATCCTGCTGCTTACAGGATTTGCGAGCATGGACTAAACAAATTAACTTCTTTCTGCATCAATGCTATCACTTCGAAACAGGACCAAAAATAGCTACCTCATTCTGTTTTTATGAGAATGCAATAAGTGAATTATATACAGTTCTATCTAGCGTAGTATCTGGTATGGATAGGTCTTGGTTTGAATCCTAGCTCTTTCACTTACAAACTTGAAGACACTTTCCCAAAGTACCCATAAAGATAAAGCTAGGCAGAGAATAGAGGATGTTATCTGCATAAAGTATGTAACATTTTTTTTTTTGAGGAGAGAGTGTATTATCTAAAATAAACATCCTAGGTGGTTCAGATTCACCAAATATGGTTCAGCTGTGTGTATCTTTCCTCCTGGGGAATCTCTTGCGATAATACTGCCGAGAAAAGTGTGTATAAGAAGCTCCTTTTTACTGTAAAGCTGAAGGAAATAGCATAGCACCTGGTCATCCATTCCAGTGGTGACAGAGAACTATGATCTTCCCCTGAAGCCTGCAGCAGGGTCTTTTGAAAACGCCACCAGGAAAGGCTCTTAGATTTTCAGCTTACATGAGCAAATCCAAGAGAGTTAGATAGCTGAGATAAAGAACTAACATAGGCTAAGTGGAGGCCATTGTGTTTGAACAAACACCTTTGAAAGGTAGGGATATTTTTTGAATTTTTTCCCCTCCTAGAAACTGAAACTAGGGGTATTTAGGATTTCTTTATCCTGCTCTCTTGTGCAATTTCCTTTTCACTCTCAACTTCATTTTGCTCTCCTTGTCATCACTTCATATTCTATGGACTGCATAAGCTCTCCTTTGTTCCTGCTATTTTAAGCTTCCTCCTTATCATGGAACTGATATTTGTTCCTTCCTTGCTCAATGGTCTTAGCATCAGGTTTGAAATCCCTAGACATGCTGGAGCCGCACTGTAGAATCCCAGTAGAGCTGAAGGGGTCCTTTTCTTTCCCTGGGTGCTTTCAGTTTCTTTTCTCAGGTTCAAATCATGAAAATAAAGGAATTATTTCTTCTAACAGGGTCTCTAAGAGCATTTTTATCCTAAAAAGATGCTATACCCTATTTAAAAAGAGGCTGGCTATCTAAAATGAGGCTGGCTATCTAAAAGGAGGCTGGCTATCTAAAAGGAGGCTGGCTGAAGGTTGCCCCGTAATAGTTTCCTATAATGAGAAAAATTGGTTGCAAATGGAAATTGTGTGGAGTGTATGTGTTTTGATTTTTCTGATGCTGCATTGCCAACGTTAGGAAACACTAACACTTTTAGTATCAATTTGAAACTCAGGGTCAATCTTATCTATACGCGGACTAGGCAGCTACCTAAGGTATTTTAGTCTTTCTGATCTGCTTGCTGGTGCCTGAGGTTGCCTCAGGAGAGTACAGCAACTTTCACTTCCCAATTAGTAGTAAGGATTAACATGCAAATGCAACCAAGTATGGTGACACCTCGCCTAAGACAGCGGTTCTCCACCTGGGCTATTTCCACCTCAATATACCTGAAGGATATGACACATACCAACACACCAGTGGCTCATGGGGGCTGTCATTCTCACCAGGTTGAAATTAGGGGAGCAAAAGGCTTTAAGAATCACTGACACTAATTCCTTTTCAGAGAATAAGATTTGATGGACATTGGGGGGTCAGGTCCCAGGAGAAAGGAGCCACAGAATGCAGAGGTCAGGAGCGCTAATACAAATTTGGAGGACTTCCAATTCTTGCCCAAGGCTGGCCTTGTCAATAGCCAAAAGCCAAAACACTTCCATGGGGGCACAGTCTTGTGCCATGGAGACTCTCATCTAGTACTTCCATGCTGATTGTAGAAAACACCAGCCTCCCTGCTTCTACTCTTAAGTGGGTGTGACAAAGCCCAAAGTTTGCAGCCACCTCTGCCCCCTCCGATGCATAGCAAGTCCAGCTGCTTCTGCAGAGCAGATAGAGGCCCCATGATAGCACCAGCCAGAATATAGAGTGGAGAGATACCAAGTTACAAACACAGGAACTTAGTCACCATTCGTTAGGAAGTGTTATGTGTCCCATATTAAAAGAGGGATTTTATAAATTTTTAATTCTTATACTTTCTCCACGAACTATTAGTATACTACTTTCAAGAAGAGGAAACTGAGTCTTAGAGTGTTTAATGTGTTCATACAGTTGCTGACTCGAAAAGCCTTTCATCTTTCTACATCCTGCTCCTCTCTGCCTTTATATCCTGCAAAAATATTCAAGACCCACAGGGAATGTTTCAGGTGTTAAGCATATGGACAATCCTGGCCCAGTTGCCTGGACTGGTGCTTTTTAGTGGTGACATATCTGGAAGTATCTCTGGAGCTTCAAGCTGAGTGTTTCTGCTTTAACATTATAATCAAGTGTGTTAAGCATGACTCAGAGGTGAACTAATAAAAGTGCTTATGAAACAGACCAAAGAGCTTGTTCACTCCCATGGACATATGGAAAGAGGTTGGACCACCACTCTCTAGGCATAAATTATGGTCAGAAGCTTGAAACTCAACAAGGTCCCACTCTGCCTGCCAGTCTGTACCTAGACACTTGTCAGAAGTGCAGATTCTCCCACAAACCCCAGACCTATTGAATCAAAAATCCTGAGCATGGAGCCTGGCAATTTATGCTTCAACAACAAGTCCTCCAAGTGATTCTAAAGCACATTAAAGTTTGAAAGCCACTCAGCTTCACCACCTATACCTTCATAGTTCCAGCTCTTGTTGGTCCAAATCTATCAGCTAAGCCACAAAGATTGAGTCATCACCAGCTGTACCTGTCTCAGTAGGACTGTGAAAGAACCTTCATCAACCTCAAGGAGCTCCATACACACACGAAGCAAGTAAAGAACAGTTTGAGTTAATACACAACACTATGCTGCATTGTATAGTCCGGACTCATACAAAGAATCACGTGGCTGTTACATATGGTCAGCAGAGATCAGTCAATCATAATTGAGGTGTGTAGAGAAAATGCATATTCAATCACTTCAAACTACGTAAAAGATCTATGGATTGCTAAACAACTGTGGCAGCCAATGGCTGGCCTGATGCTAATTCCTTAGAGATGGGGTGGCTCTTGGAGAGAAGCATAAAGGACATTAAACTTAGAATTACAAACAGCTTCAGATTCTACATAATTGCCTTTGGCTGCAAACCAAAGGCTTGCGTGTTCAGTGAGGGATGTACTTTTGGTCATACATCAATCCATACTCATGCCCACAGATAGAAATCTCCGCATTAAAGGATTCCAATCACAGGGTTTGGGCAGATGGCTACACATACCAGTCACTGTAGCAGGTAAGAGAATTGCATCTTGGACTTAGCTCAGGCAGAAAGGATTGAAATATTACACTCGATCGACAGAAAATTGTCTGTCAATTAGCCATTTATTAAGTGCTTTTCATGTGTATAGAACACTTACTGGATATTGGAGGTAGCTAAAACAGTACTCACTTTTGAGAGGCTCAAAAATGCCATAGAGATGCCAAAAACAACAAATAAACAATTAAAATGCACAAAAGACAGAAACACGTAAGTACAGACTGAACTGCCTTAACTGAGCAGTTATCCAAGGAACGACTAGAATCAGATTATGTTAGCAAAGGAAAACACAGCTGAAGTAAGGAAAATTAACAGAGGGTAAGGATTTAATTTTAAAGAAGAGAAAATAGGAAGAATGATTGTTGAAGGCAAGAAGAACAAAAGACATAAAGAACATCTACACTGCTGCTGAGAGCAGGAGGGTCGCCATCTTGCTTTGTGATTGTGGAGTGGAGGAGACTAAAGGAACAGCACAAACCTGACTCAAACCTGGAATTGGCACTCCCAGTGGTATTTCCCTCCATCTCTGCTCTATTTTAGCTGACTGTTCTCTTATGCCTGAAACTAGCTGCCCTAACTATATAGATTACTCAGATATGACCTACTAAGATAGACTCAAATATTGCGAACATTTGGATAACTCATACCCAGTAAAGTTATTTGATTTTAATCAAACTAAGCAGAATAGACTGACCTGAATATTGATAAGATTCAATTAATCTTTCTGGGTTTTTTCCTCTACCTCTCAGCATCAAAGCTTGAAAAATTTCAAAAAGAGACCCTCTCACGTATTCCTCTTTGAAATTCTGCTAAACTCATACCATTCTTAAGTAAGTGGTAAGAGAAATGGGATTACCGTGATCAGTTTCATTAATCATCGGTAGTGGAAAAAGTTGGCGAGTCAGCCATAGTGATGGCCGTGCTGGATAAACTCTCAGAGCCTAATGGTTAATGACCATGCTTGGTGGAGCAGGTCTCCAATATGACTTTCATTGACTCCACGAAACCCTTCATATTTTATAAGGTACATAATTTCACTCTGTATTTACATGGTATCGTCAGGGAGAGACGGACAGCCTGAGATGGACTGAGATGGAACAGGGATAACAGAGACCGAAGCCAGGATTACTTTGTGAGACAGAGACTTAAACACAGGTTAGTTTAAATTTTTTTTTAATGAGACAAGATCTTACTATGTTGCCCAGGCTGATCTTGAACTCCTGGACTCAAGCGATCCTCTGTCCTCAGCTTCCCAAGTAGCTGAGATTATAGGCACATGCCACTGCACCCACCTTAGCATGAGTAAATTTGTAAGTGGTCAGTTCATTAGTGAATATTTTTACTTTAGGGTCACTCTTCCTTCCCAGCGTAATTTTATAACTTCTGGGAATCACACAATTCATTTTCTGATGAAAATGTTCTTCTGTTTTTGTCTATGTTGTAGTATTTGCACCTATGTGTATACTGCCTAATTTTCTTATTCATTTCATCAAACATATCTTTCTGATATGATCTAAAAAAAAAGTGAACCTTTTGAAACTCAGATCTGATCAAGACACTTCTTTCTTAAAATACTTCAATGGTTTCCCACTGCTTTTAGGGTAAAGACCAAAATCCCTAATAAGGCTTACGAAACTGAGCTGTGTGGCCACTGCCAGCCTCGTAACGAGCTCTACCTTGTTCTTTATATTCCAGAACGTGTACAATGGCTCAGTAACAAATTTGCTCACCTTATTACGTGATGTTCTCTTTTGTGCTCCCAACTTTTCATATGAAAGATTCCTTACACAGTGATACAGCACCTTAAAAGCAAAGAATTAGTTACGTTCTTATATTTTTAAATAAAGCATTAAAAAAAGTTTGCCAAAAAGAAATTTTCAACTAAAAAAGCATCCTCTCACACAATAGATTAGAGCTTAGGCAGCCTATGAACGTTGCTATTTAAAATGCCACCTTCTTCTTTGCCAAATTGCTTTTAAAAATTTTCTCTCCCCTCCCCGCCATTTTTCCACTTTTCATTATCTCTCGCCTCATGCAAACTTGACGTTAAAATTTGGTGAAAATATTTGACAAACTACCATGAATCACACATAGTTCTTATTAAATGTGAATTCTGAAGTCCAATCCCTGGTGACCTTGCTCTAAGCCATCCTTGTTCAATTATGCCGGATCGGAAGTGGGGGGAAGAGGGAGAGAGGCAGTATTTAGTTCCTCTGATTACCCAAGTAATGTGTTCTTTGTAAAAAAAAAGAAAGAAAGAGAAAAAAAGTGCAAATCCTAGAAATATATAAAGAAGCAGAAAAATAGCCCATAATCTTAACACTCAGAGACAACCACTGATATTACCCAGCATGCCACCTGTCCCACTTTGGCCCTAGCCGCCATCATTTTGCACCTGGACTTTCGCAGCAGGCCTCTGAGCTGTTTCACCTTGGCTTCCTGCAAGGTCTTCCATACACTGTCTCTCAAACACGCCAAGCGGCTCCTGTTTCTTTTGCCTTCTAATACAGAAGCTTCTTTCCCCAGAGAGACCCATGCTTTTCTCCCTAAAGTCCTTCATGTCTCTGCTCCAATGTCCCCTTATCGGAGGGACTAGCCCATCTGAAACAGCACCCTCGCCTCCGCCATCATCACCCTAATGCTCTCTGTCCTCTTACTCTGCTTTGCTTTCCCTATGAGCACTTAGCACTATCTGATATATATATTAAAATATGTATTAAAGTCTGGGAGCAATGGCTCACACCTGTAATCCTAGCTCTCTGGGAGGCCGAGGCAGGCGGATTGTTTGAGCTCAGGAGTTCGAGACCAGCCCGAGCAAGAGCGAGACCCCGTCTCTGCTAAAAATACAAAAAAAATTAATTGGACAACTAAAAATATATAGAAAAAATTAGCCGGGCATGGTGGCGCATGCCTGTAGTCCCAGCTACTCGGAAGGCTGAGGCAGGAGGATCGCTTGAGCCC
>CAUYSK010008640.1:0-10242 GCA_963575035.1 Avahi laniger
AACTGGCAGAGCATCTGCCCTAACCTTTTAGGGGAAACACAACAGGGGAATTTTTGGTTTATGTGATATAGTATTATTTGAGTTTTGCCTTTAGCTTTGCTTTTTACATGCATAATTTCAAATGAAAATTTAATGAAACTATCATATTTTACCAAAACTTTTATGGCAACTTTCCAGAGCATGAATCAATTCATTTGAAATAATTCCATGTTTGCAACAAGATTTGTATATACTTTTAATGACCCTGGTCTAAACCAGGGGTTTAAGCAGAATCAAACCAGTTAAACTTCATGCTTTTTCTGGCCCTGTTTTAAATGTTTTTTATAGTTCTAATGCTTTAGGGACTTTTGTCAAACTTTTTGGTGACAACTAGATCAAAAAACCCACAGTTATTTGGCTCCATCTCTCTCCAGAGCTGGCAGTGAACAGGAATTGCAGAATGTAATTGGCAGAGCCAAATACACTCAAAGACAATGTAATAACATTTCAAATGAACAATTCCATGGGGTTCTTTGTTGAAAGTATTATCTTGTCTCCTTTCAGTGATTTAGTGTTTTTTTTTTCTAGATTTCATTCCAGAGCTTAGACAACATCAGACTTAGAAATTAGAAGAGAAAAACACGATGTTTTAAACATGTCTTAGGCCACAAAACACATCCAGGGTGACAACAGAAAAGAAGCCAAACTCCGTAAAATAATTTAAAGAGGTTTATTCTGAGCCAAGTTTGAGGACCATGGCTCACAGCCACGCCTAAGGAGACTTGAAAAAGTGAACTTGCTGTGGTTGTGTTACAGTTTGGTTTTATACATTTCAGGAAGACAGGAATTACAGGTAAAGTCATAAATCAATACATGGAAGGTGTACATTGGTTTGGCCTGAAAGGTGGAACACCTTGGGGTTGAATGGAGGGGAGATTACAGGTTATAGGTGAGTTTAAAGACTCTTTGATTTGTAATTGGTTAAAGAAATGAGGCTTCGTCTAAAGGCTTGTAATGTTTTAAGTTAAGATAAGGAAGTCTGTTAATCAGAGACAAGTCACCACCTTATACCCAGACTCAAGTGATTTGTTATGTAGATTGAGGACCTGCAGGTTTGTCTTGCATAGCCTTAGACCTGTTAATGAGTTACAAAGGTTACCTACAAGAAGGGAGGAGGGCATGATGAGGCATGCCTGACCTCCCTTTTCATATGGTATCTCACTGACCAAGAGGAGTTCCATTCGGTCATCTGGGGGGAGGAGCTTAGGATTTTATTTTAGTTCACAAGGGAAAAAGCTAAAATAATAAAAAATTAAAACTGGCCGTGCGCGGTGGCTCATGCCTGTAATCCTAGTACTCTGGGAGGTCGAGGCGGGCGGATTGTTTGAAGTCAGGAGTTCGAGATCAGCCTGAGCAAAAGCGAGACCCTGTCTCTACTAAAAAAATAGAAAGAAATTATCTGGACAACTAAAAATATATAGAAAAAATTAGCCGGGCATGGTGGTGCATGACTCTAGTCCCAGCTACTTGGGAGGCTGAGGAAGTAGGATCGCTTGAGCCCAGGAGTTTGAGGTTGCTGTGAGCTAGGCTGACGCCACGGCACTCGCCCCAGGCAAGAAATTGAGACTCTGTCTAAAAAAAAAAAAAAAAAAAAAAAGAGTCTGTCATTGCCACAGCCACAGCGTGCTCTTCCAAGCAACCCCATCTCCGTTAAACCTCGGAGATAGCCCTTGTCAGGGTGCATTACACAAAGGATGTGTCTTCACATCCCGCCACCAGGCTGGGAGCTCCTGGGGGTGGAAAAAGAGTTATTCAGGTAGATGAGAGTCTGGCCCACAACAGATGCACAAAGCATGCTTGTTGAGTGAATAAAATGACTGGATGTCTGAAGCCAGTGAGGCCTCTCATTCATGTCTTCCTGCACCAGAAAGTGTCTATTGAGGACGTACTACATCAGACACTGTGCCAGGCACTGGGACCCAGCAATGCGCAAGGCAGACATGGGCTGATAGAGAAAGGGACAACAAACGAGTAAACGCGTGTAAATGAAACACTCAGTGCACTGACTGGCTGGAAGGAAACAAAGGGGCCAAGATAGAGAATGAGGGAGGAAAGAAGTAAGTAAAGAAGAAAGTCTCTGTCTGCAGCCTCCTGGAATATAGGACTCCACTCCCCCAAGGTCGGGTGTCATCGTTTAGACACTGGCCACAGTAGGTCAGCCTGAGGCTGGGGTGCTGTGGGGACGTTACTGCTTCCAATTGCTCTGGTGATGTCATAATGGACTCTCTGGGATGACTGAGGGCCCTGCAAGTTGGGGCACAGGGGCCTGAGGCAGGGGAAGGATCTGGCAAAAAAAGACACTTGGTCCAGCCCGTTTCCTCTCTGCTTCTGACAGACCCAGCCCACCTGGCCTCAGGAGGAGGTGGGCATGTCACCATGGCACTCAGCCTCTCCACCATATCCATCCCCAACAGCTGGCTCGCTGGCTACCACGAGGTAACCTGGGCCTGTTTCTAGGACTATGTTCAGTGGGACTGTCCTAGCCAGTGCAGAAAAAGCCACCCGTCCCTGAGTGCCAACTTTCTGGGAGCCACCCACTGTCTTAGGCATTATGGGGATAACGAGATGAATGAAATATGGTCTCTGCCCTCAATCTGCTAACAAATTAAACCTTGAGCAAGTGGCTTAACAAAATAATACTCATCATCATCTTGGCTAACTTTGGAGGAGCAGTGTGCTAAATGATGATTTAATTATTCCAAACAACACTGTTTGGTTCCTGAGCTTCTCTGCATGTGGCCCAACAACATGGCAGCAAGTTCAAGGGCAGACCATCCATGGGCACAAGTGTTTTTGAGAATGTAATTAGTGTTTCTCAGGGTGGTCTAAAGATAGCAGAATTACTTGCAGCACCTGTTAAAGATGGAGATCCCTGGGCCTCAGCCCAAATCTTCCAAAGCAGAATTTTCAGGTTGGGGCTCATGAATCTGCCTTTGCACTCAGGGTAATTCATTCTCTAAGCACTGCCCTGGAGTTTAAACACCTACCCCGGTTTCCAAGCTCCATGTCCGGCTGACCAGGGTGGGTTGGTTTCTCTGTTTGAAATGGGTGTTGGCTTTTGATATTTTTATTACTGATGAAAAGCCATGATTCATAGGCTGCTGGTGGCCAGCTGTCAGCTTGGAAAGGTGTCAGAGGCCACTGAGAACAGAATTCCCTGTCTTTTCCACCGATCTATAAAATGCTTACCTGAGCAGACAGTGTTTAAAGGCCATTAAAATAGCAGACACAGAATCACCCAGTCCCCGGAACTTTATAGACATATTTACTCAAACCCAAGTGCTTGCAAAGAGTAAATAAAACGGAAGCAAAATGAGTAAGCATCCCTAGAAATACGAACTGAAAGTAAACAGCTCTGTTCACTAAAATAAACAGGACAAATCCAGTGAGGATTAAATGACCTCTAGTCAGACAGGCTCAGAGCCAGAAAATGCCCCATCTTGGCTCCTGGAGGAAGGAGAGGTGAGGGCCCATCCCCACTAGCTGGAGGGAGAGCACCAGGAGCCCCCTTTCTTGGGAGGTCAGGGCTGGGCCTGCAAGGGCAGATATCACCATGGGGAGGTGGGAGTGCGTCCCAGACCCCCTTGGCAGCCTGCCACAGGGCCTGAAAATTAAAGATTAAGAAGTGTGTCCTAAAAGGCCTCTGAGACCGTGCAGATTTCCTGTTATTTATTTATTTATTTATTTATGGTTTGAGACAGAATCTTGCTATGTTGCCCAGGCTAGAGTGCCGTGGCGTCAGCTTAGCTCACAGCAACCTCAAACTCCTGGGCTCAAGCGATCCTCCTGCCTCAGCCACTTGAGTAGCTGGGACTACAGGCACGTGCCACCATGCCTGGCTAATTTTTTCTATTTTTTTGTGTGCCTGGCTAATTTTTTTTTTCTATTTTTAGTAGAGACAGGATCTCGCTCTTGCTCAGGCTGGTCTTCAAACTTCTGAGCTCAAGCAATCCTCCCACCTCGGCCTCCTAGCGTGCAGATTTTCTAGAGGCATATTACCCTAAGTTATTATTTGCCATTTATTCACTAATTTAGCAAACATTTATTTAGCACTTGCTCTATGTCAGGCCAGTCACTAAAGATTTTAAGATGAGTAAGGGATAGACTTACCCTCAAGTTGCTCACAGTTTAATATGAGAGATAACACTAGCTAACATTTATTTCTCACTATTTGACAAACTTAGTGATAAGCACACTACATGCATTATCCTATTTAATATTTATAACTTTATGGGGTTATTACTATCGTCCCCCATTTTACAGATGAGGAAACTGAGGCTCCAAGTCCGTGATATGATGGTAGATGTTTAACAAGTAGCCCTCTGGAAGAAAAAAGAAAAGGCCCTGATTTGTAGTATTTGCCAATCTCGATAGTGTAAATACTCCCAGGTCCGTTTCAAGCTTCCGGCCTGATGTCACTGAATGTGCAGCAGGAAAGAGACAGGTGCGGGCTAGCTCCAGCACACCCTGGCAACCACAGCCCATGGCTAACAAATGGAGGAGCCAGGATTTCAACCAGATGTGTCTGATCCTGAGCCCATGCTCCTAACTACTTTGTTATACCGTCAATAACTACACAAGATCATTGACATTTGAGAGGGATACGTTGTAAGACCGCTGTGAAGTGCCAGTTTTACAGTGCTCCATAAAACTCCCAAGGTTAGTAACCAGCTCTTTCCTGTACCTCTTTGTTTTCATCATCAACAAGGAGCAGTTGGTCTTCTTTTGAGGGCCATTCATAAAACCTTTTTATTTATCATGCATTCACAGGAGACTGCAAAAATAGTATAGAGAGGACCCATGTACCCTCCACTCAATTTCCTCTAATGGTTACTATAAATACATTTTACGTAACCATAGCACAGTACCACAACCAGGAAAGCGACGTTGGTAAAATGTCTGTGCATGTAGGTCTATGGCACTTTTTTCCAAGATTGCCAGATTTAGCACATAAAAATACAGGACACTCAGTTAAATTTTGTTTTTAGCATAGGTATGTCCCATGCGATATTTGGGACATACCTATACTTAAAAAATTATTCCTTGTTTATCTTAAATTCAAATTAAACTAGGCATCCTGTAATTTATTTGGCAACCCTAATTTCATCGAAACCACTACCACAATCAAGATATAGAATTATCCATCTCCATAAAGATGTGCTAACCCTTTCTAGTCACACCCATCTCCCCCACTCCTGGCCCTTGGCAACCACCAATCTGTTCTCCATGTCTAGTTTTGTCATTTTTTTCGTGCAGCATAATGTCTGTAAGATCCATCCAAGTTGTTGCCTTTATCAGCAGCTTGCTCCTTTTTTATTGCTAGGTAGTATCAATGGGGCCCTTTTTCACAAAGATCAATTATTTTTTAAAATTTTTCATTCAGTAAATATTTACTGTATATCCACTATGTGCCAAGCACTGAGAATCACAGCAGCAAGGTACAAATGATTATATGTCATTGGCCTGCAGGTTACTCCAAGTTGACAAATACTGTGACTTCTTCCTGTAGAACCCAAGACAGGAATGACACCGTTGCTAAGAGGAAGGAGAGAGGACTATAGCACCTCCCTCTGGAGATGCTAGGGAGGGCTTTGTGAAGGAGCTAGGGATGGCAGGATGTACTGATGGATGGGACATGGAGTGTGAGATGAAGAGGTGCCAAGGATGATACTGAGGGTTTTGACCTGAAACTGGAAGGACAGAGTTGCCATTTACTTAGATGGGAAGAATGTGGTTGGAATAGGTTCAGGGAACAAGGAGTTCAGATTTAGACACATTACATTTGAGATTCCTATTGGGCACACAAGTGGAGATTATGTACAAACAATTGGATATATGAGACTATATGTAGTTCAGAAGAGATGTGTAGGCTACAGATTTGTAAATTTGGGAATTGTCAGGGTGTAGGCGTTATTTAAAGCCATGAAATTGGAGAAGGTCGGCAATGGAGTGAGTGTGGATAGATTTCTAAGAATGAGCCCCACGGCACTCCATTCAAAGATGGGGAAATGGGGAGGAGCCAGAAGAGGAAATGCAAAGGAGAGGTCAGTGAGGGTAGTGTCTTGGAAGCCAAGTGAAGAGAGTGTTTCCAGGAGAGGGAGCAGATGTCAAAGATGACCCATAGGTCAAAGATGATGAGGGCTGAAAACTGACCATTGGGTTCCACGTTGTAGAGGTCGTTTTTGACCTTGACAAGTGAAGTTTTGGTGGAACGATTGAGGTGAAAACCTCATTCAAGAGGGTTTACAAAAGAATGGGAGAAGAGAAACTGGAGGCGGTAAGTCTAGGTAACTCTTTCCTCAAAAGGAGATTTACGTAAAGGGGAGCAGGAAAAATGAGGCCATTGCTGCAGGGAAGTTGGGAGTTAAGAGAGGATTATTATTTCATGGGAGAAATTATAGCACATGTATATGGTAATTAGCATGACCCACTAGAACTGTGGAGACTGGTGGTGCAGGAGAAAGGGAAGAACTGTTGACAGGGGGTCCTTAAGGAAGCAAGAGGGGTGGAATCTTGTGCACACGAGAAAGGCGTGGCCTTGGAGAGGAGTATAGACGGTTCATCCACAGAAAAGAGGACAGCAAGATATGGAGCTCAGATGTGGGTAGGAACCTAGATGTGATAGCTTAGAACTTGCAGGAATTCTCTTTTGAAGGTTTTATTAATATTTTCACAGTAAAATGGGAACCATGGTTATTAGCTGGAAGGATGGCGGGGAGACAGTGGATGAAACTGTCCTCCAGGAAAGCAGAAGAGTGATGGCCTGGGAGATGCAATAGGACCACTGGGCAGGACAAAGACCCCACTTTAGGTTAGTGGCTGTGAATTTAAAGTGAGACCAGACAGCATGGCCATGTGTTTCTCCAGCCACATAGGTGCAGATGCGGAGCCGGGGAGGAGCCGGTCCCAGTCAGGGTTGGGGTTGTGCCAGGCAAGTAAGCAATCCAGGGTGGGCAAGGGACTTGACAGTGTGTGCAAGGGAGCAATCGTAATGATGAAGCTAATGGTTTATATGGGGTAGAAGGGAGGTGAAGATGGGAGTGAAGAACAGGGAAAAGTAGGATCAATAACCTGTAGTTCTAGCATAGGTGAAGAATGAATGGAGCTGGGTACCTTGTTTCTGAAGGTTTCCTACCACATTTCCAGTTTTTATTTCGAATACCAACATCAAAATCAACATTCCATCTACTTCCCCTTCCACATGTAGACACAATTCCCATACCTGGAGGTAATACAACTCTACCCAGTGCATTTTTGAACTTGGCATTATTTTATTGAAGGCTTTTAGGTTAAATGCTAACCAACAAATGCTTCCTAACTCGATCAAGGTATAGAAGAAGACAAAAATCATGGTCACAGAAAGTACTTAAAGATCATTCTTCTACCTATTACTTTTTAAATTTACTTATTTGGTTTTTAAAAGTATTTAGTACCTGTACAAAGAAAAAATTTCAAAAAGTGTAAAAGGATATGTAGTAAAAAGAAAGTGTCCCTTCCATTCCCAGCCCTCAGCTGCCCTCTTTCTCCTTCCCAGAGTCAGTTACTATTTTCTTGTGACTCCTGGAATATTTTATACATATAAGACTATATATGCGTGTGTGTGTGTCTACACATGCAAATGGCAGCATACCATAACTGTCTGGTCTGCACTTTTTTCACTTAGTATTATATCTTGTAAATTTTTCCTATTGGTACCTATAGAGGTGCTTAAAAAGTACTTTTTTTTTTTTAGAGACGGGGTCTCACTCTTGCTCAGGCTGGTCTCAAACTCCTGAACTCCTGAAATCAAGGAATCCTCCTGCTCAGCCTCCCAGAGTGCTAGGATTACAGGCGTGAGCCACTGTGCCCGGCCTTAAAAAGTACTTTTAACATAAGTGCTTTTAAACCTCCCTCCTAGAATTTAACTGGTTAGAAATTATAATCTCTGCCTAAAAGCTACTCACTGCAAGGCATCCTGGGATTTGTAGTACAACAGGCTTGAGCAGTAGACACGTGTTTGAAACTAAAGTGCCCCTCCAGCAACACTGCAAGAGGACAAATTGTACTGTGTTATGCAAGTTCCTATCATTATATCCAGAAGCAAATTATTTATTCAGCTAAAACAACCAAGATATGTACCAGCAATGAGATGCCCAGAGCTGTCTTGGCATCAGGAAATCAAGACCATCTGATTCAGTCCTTCACTGCACACATTTTAGCAGATGGGCAGGATCCACGTGTGCACTCACAAGCACACACGCACTCTCACACAGAGATCACCTTCTCTTCCTTGCAGCATTGCTTTGTTCTTCTGTATCCCAAATCACTCTTAACAATTATGTGACAAATTACTACTAAGGAAGCCTCCCTCATAAACAGATGGATCAGAAAGGACATACATATTATATTAACTCACACTAAAGTGTGCCTAACCTATCACTACCTTAACTCAAAGGCATTTGCACTTTAATATTGTTAAACCAAAAACATGAATGAATAATGGTAGCATTGTAAACACCAGCTAAGGGCTGGTGGGGAAGATTTTCTCAGAAGGCTGAGAGCAAGAATGATTCTTGGAAGCTTTTTTGGATTCCTTAGAGTCATTCCCTACCTCCTCACCCTACTCCAGGCCCAATACCATTCCCTTATCCAGATGTGACCATTCTCCTTCCAAACCTGTTTCTCTGCTTTTACATATATATTATATATCATTTAGACATTTAGCTCATTGTGTGAGTTTTGCCTAAATGCCCTTGTCCTGTAAACATTCTGGAAATTGCATTTTTTTTTTTTTACTCAACAATATATTTAGAACTTTTTTCTGCAATAACACATAAAAATTGACCTTACAGTATTTTTTTTACTGCTACATGGTACTCTAAAACACTATCTCAAACTTTAACATGCATTCAAATCATTCAGGGATCTTGCTAACATCCAGGTTCTGATTTGGTAAGTCTGGAGTAAACGCTAAGGTTGTGCATTTCTAAAAAACCTCCCAGATGTTGTTGTTGTTGTTCAACAGCAGCAAAGATGTAGAGTATAGGTGTAGCAGTGGCTGGAGCCAACTCGGATCAGCTCATGAACTGATTGTCAAATTTCCAGGACTTTGGTGAGCCTGTTGTTAACCATAGCAATTATTAAACTATTAAATTATATAAACTTACAATTAAATAAATTATATTACAGACAGATAATAAAAACTCAAAACCCATCTCTTTCCCAATTATTTTACTGCATTCTTAAGTCTATATTCTATTTCCACCTGTGGGGTGGAAATCTATATAATGGCATGCTTCCATTCATCTCTGCCTAACTCTTTGTTCAGTGACATCATGTTGGCAGCTTATAATCTGCTATGGGGAATATTCACACCACAGAAATTTGGGTATAAAGGCATGCATTACCCCAAACCTTCTCTAACACTCGATATTACTGATCTTTTTCATTTTTGTAATTCTGATAAATCAAAAATGGTATCTCATTTTTAACTTTGATTTCCCTGGTTAAAGTGAGATCTGGTGTCTCATATGTTCATGTCTAGGAATTTAACACTATTTTATGCTCTTGGAAACAGAACTTTTTTATTTTTATATTTTATAGTTGATTATCATACTGGAAAGGCAATGGTTTTTAAAACTGGCCACTTTTTCTTCCAGTTCTAATAGCTTGATAGTTTATTTTCTTGGGGATTCTAGGTCATAACATAATATACAAATGATGACCAGTTTTACTTTTCCATATGTAATTGTTTATTTTGTTTTGTGACACTGGCTCTGACTGTAGGTGCACGGTGACTACCGGCAGTTATAGCTCATCAGTGTCTGTCTTTGATTTGAGTAGGAGCGCGTCTGTATTTCTTCACTCATGTTTGCTGCAGATTTCTGGTAGATGTCCTTATCCTTTCTCTACCTGGTTTCCTAGAGGATTTTTTTTTTAAATCAAGAATGGAGGTTCAGGCTAGGCACATGGCTCACGGCTATACCACTTTGGGAGGCTGAGGCAGGAGGATTGCTTTAGGCCAGGAGTTTGAGACCAGCCTGGGCAACATATCGAGACCCTGTCTCTACAAAAAAGAAAAAGAAAAAAAAATTTTTTTAAAAAGAATAGAAGTTCAATTTATCAAACATTTACTTTCACTTTCTAAGTTATGCATTTTGGTGATGTTTGAATTTCTGACACAAGCATTTACTCTTTTTTGTGATCAGAAAAAACATTAAGGAC
>CAUYSK010008644.1:0-71962 GCA_963575035.1 Avahi laniger
AGAATGGGAGAAAATTTTTGCATGCTACAAATCCGATAAAGGGTTGATAACTAGAATCTACTTAGAACTCAGGAAAATCAACAAGAAAAAATCAAACGACCCTATCAAAAAGTGGGCAAAGGACATGAACAGAAATTTTTCAAAAGAAGACAGAAGAAAGGCCCAAAAACATATGAAAAAATGCTCAACATCTCTAATCATCAGGGAAATGCAAATCAAAACCACAATGAGATATCACTTATCTCCAGTGAGACTGACTTTTTTCAAAAAGTCCCAAAACAATAAATGTTGGCGTGGATGCGGAGAGATAGGAACACTCATACACTGCTGGTGGGACTGCAAACCAGTGCAACCTCTGTGGAACCAATACGGAGATACCTTAAAGAGATACAAGGAGAAGTACCATTCGATCCAGCAATCCCATTACTGGACATCTACCCAAAAGAACAAATTATACTGTGTAAGAAAGATACCTGCACCCGATTGTTTATAGCAGCACAATTCACAATTGCAAAGATGTGGAAACAACCCAAATGTCCATCTATACATGAGTGGATTAATAAAATGTGGTATATGCATATCATTGAGTACTATTCAGTTTTAAGAAACAATGGTGATATAGCACCTCGTGTATACTCCTGGATAGAGCTGGAATGCATTCTACTAAGAGAGGTATCCCAAGAATGGAAAGACAAGCACCACATGTACTCACCATCAAATTGGTATTAACTGATCAACACATAAGTGCACATATAAGAATAACATGTATTGGATGTTGGGAAAGGGGGAGGGGAAGGGGGAGGGGGGAGGCGGGGACGGGTATATGCATACATAAAGAATGCAATGCGCACCATCCGAGGGATGGACACACTTGAAACTCGTACTTGGTGGGGGGTGGGGGGGGCAAGGGCAGCATACGTACCCTAAACATCTGTACCCCCATAAAATGCTGAAATAAAAAAAAAAGAAACAAATATACTTCACCTCATGATTTACACCACTACAAATGATTCCTTATTTTTTTCTCCCTGCCATCACTTGTTCCCCATCCCATTATATCCACCATTATCTTACAGCAATGGAAATGTCTTCACAAATTTAAAAAACTAGGAATAATATATAATAAAAACTATGTTTTTCTCCTTAAACATCTCTTTATGATGTACAGGGTAAAATTAAAGATGGATATTGTTTCATTAAGAAGTTCTCAATACTCTTAAGTAACACAATTGTTCCTTTATATAAGTGGATTTTACCCTATTTGTTTATAAAGAAGGCAAAAAGAAAAGTGAATAAGAATTTTATCTAGAACACAAACTGAAGCATACTTCTATTAGAGAAATATGGTGAAAAGTTGGTATCAATATTGTTAACAAAAGCTGAAACGTAAGCTTCTGGAAATTCAATCATGTATTGTCCATCATAAGAGAGGGTTTTAAGCAATAACTCCCTCAATCTTCCATTATTATTTCCAGAAATTGGTTGATTAGAATCACATGACTTAGTATTTCAGCAAATGAAAAACATACATCTGCCCCAGGGACAGGAGTGGCTCCCGATGGTGAATGAACCCGTTAGGTAAACAGACTCAAATGGGCAGCTCTGGGTGAATTACTGGCACGAGGGGAAGGAAGGGCAGGATTTATACCTGGCATGCACAGCTGGGAGTCAGTAGGCACATACATAACAGAAAACCGACTGCCTTATTCTGTTTCATTGAGACTGCCAACTGAGATACATTATTTGACACTGCTACACAGAGCCAAATCATTCATCAAGCTGTTTAAAGCTTCAGCACACCACCTGTCCATGGACCAGATTCATACAAAAAAATAAATGAAAGTTTCCTCAGCCTCAGGACAAAAGTGAAGATACTTCTTTTAGAGAGAACAAAAACTATGACATCCTTTGCCAACAAAGTATGCCGCAATACCTGAAAGAATAGCTGAATAAAAGAGCAAAGAAAATAAAGCACGTCACTCAGCTTGTCTGGATGATGATAAAGGACACAACTAAAAAGGGGTCATCTAATGCATCGCTAGTGAGAAAGTGTATTTTTCAGCAGCTTTAAATTTTAAAATACATTTTAATACCTATAATTGCAGTGTAACATGTATAACTTCGTTATCAATCTGTAGATTTTTGTTTTAAATGGGTAGCGGACACACTAGAAGAAGGCCAAAATAGAACTATCTTCAAAATATTTTGCATCTATGTGTCTAAAACCTTTCGCACCACCAGTAGCAATAGTATTTTTAAACATTTTAATTCTTTGAACTTCTTTAACCATTACGGAAGTCTGGGGATAGGGTTATTTTTAATTCTAGTGATAGACTCCTCTTTCCAGCTGAACTCATGGGGAAAAAATATCAAACAGCTTTGTGAAAGTCTGTCAAACAAGATTTGGAAAAAAAGAAAATTGGGGCTAATTTGGTTCACTCAAGCATCACTTTTTTTTTTTCTCAGACTACATCAACAAATATCTTTGTACAGAAGTCACTGCAGGCCCATGAGTTCTTATGACAACTGGTTTGGTGAAAGCATTATTGAAATCCTCAAATGAACTTTGGGAGAGGGCTGTACTATGTGCAGCCACTGAGGAAAAAGGCTTGGCTTTTCATACTAAATTCAAGAGTAACCCTAGAGTGAGAAGGGTTAAAGATGTTCAGATTAGGTATCTAGAAGTTGTCATATCGTTTACTATGGCTTAGGAGTCAAAATAAATAATTACATCTAAATGTATAATATAAAACTGGATAAATATCTAAAGCATAATGTTAAGTGAAAAATCAAGGTATACACTGATATGTAAAAGTATGGGTACATTTATAAAAATGATTATTTTTATATAGAGGAACACAACGTGTTTTTATGGATTCCTTATATATAATAAAGGTGCAAACATTCAACTGAAACTGAGAAGGACCCAGAACTCACAGAGGATAGTTTCACTTGATGGAGCCAGGGAAGACAAAATGTTAATTAAAACTTCTAAGGGGCTGTGAAGGGAGAGCAAAAAAAGGAGAGAGCAAGAGAAATTTAGGGAGAGTGGGGCCTGAGGGCCAGAATAGAGATGGGCTGTGCAGAATGCACCAAGGTTCCAAGCCTATGCAGACTGAACATACGATCAAGTTTAATAGGTTAGATTAGCCACAAACAGAGTATCATGCCCCTCCCTCAAACCCATGAACTCTAAATTATTGGGGCTATAGCCATTGAAATCATAAAGTAGTAATGAATGCTGTCCCATACTCCTTATGTATAATCAACAAAAATTAATCTTTTTTGTAAACTACACTACTCTATTAATTGTTCATGTTAAGGTACACAGCACTATGGATACTCAGATCTCTTAAACACTATAATACTAACATCTGCCTATCATTCTTTTTGAGAAAATACATGGATGTTCTTCCAGACATTCCTTATATTTGGCCTCAGAAAAGGAGATATTCTACCAGAATGGTTATGGCTAGGCAAAGTGGTTGACACAATGTTGTCCTTGTTTTTGACAGTAGGCACCAGTGGTAATGGTCAGTCAAATATTATTAAGCATCAATAGTGCACAAAGCTTCGATAGATATTATATGTTTTCAAGGATAAATTTTTTAAAGTTTCTGCTGATAAGTAATGTCGTAAAATATCAAAATCTGATGAGGATTCTCTAGGACCACAATGGAACAAGACAAATACAAGAACACCAAAATGTTATGCTTGAAGAGATAAAAACAAAGAAAAACACCAAACTTGTTGCTCTCCTTGGCTAAAGAGTGACAATAGTCATCCCTCAGTATTGGGCAGTGGTGTGGGTTCCAGGACCTCATGCCAATACCAAAATTTGCAGATGCTCAAGTCCCTTATATAAAATGGTATAGTATTTGTGTATAATCTATGCATATTCTCCCATATACTTTAAATTATCTCTAAGTTACTCTAATACCTAATACAATGTAAATACTATATAAATAGTCATTATACTGTATTTAATTTGTATTATTTTTGTTTTGTTTTTTTCAAATTTTTCAATCTGTTGGTTGAATTTAGATGTAGAGCCTGAGGATACAGAAGGCACAGCATACTTTTTTTTCCAGTGATAATTGCAACCCTGCTTCTTTCTGTTGGCATCCTCCGTTTTAAAAAATTATGGAAAATATAATCAATAAACTATAAAAAAATCAATTATTGAATTGCCCCCTCTCCTTAACAAATCAAAGGAGACCTGCAACATCCTGAACTCTTCCCCTCGAAATCAGCAACACAAACACAGAAAGGGAACAGGGGGGAGAAAGAAGGGTAAAGGGAGAAAGGGAGGGAGAAAGGGAAAAAAAAGAGAGGGAGAGAGGAAGGGAGAGAGAGAGGGAGTACACGTGTACGCGCTCATATGCACCAGCACTATTAGGTGGGAGCAAAAGCAGGTACAGGGTTCCTTTATTCTTAAAGGAACGGATACCACGAAAAATTGTGGGTTGAAGTCAGCATCAAATATCCGTGTGGAGAAAAGAGTTAATATAGGAGACATGAGGCTGCTATCTTTAGAAAGGCCTGCTTGCAAGATTGGCCCTTCCTGGCATCTGGAAACTCAGCTTTTCTAACAACCCCTAACTAATAAAATGGGTTTGCTGCACCTAGATCGTGTGTACTGTGATTGATGGTGAACAGCTGCTTTCCTTCTGGGATTCTGGAATTTGGGTACATATTAGGGCTTGACCAGCCCCCAGTAAAAGCCTGGATATTGAGGCTCAAATTGGCTTTTTGGAGAAGAAATGCTGAATACATGTTGCTGCTGTTGTTTCTCTGTGTGACCCCACATACGGAGAGGGAGAGTGTACAGAGGAAGTAAGCACACGGACTCCTCAAGATTCTGACTGTGCCTTTTTCCCCTACTGATCTGGTTGTGTATTATATCATGAAGACAGATCTTATCCATTAGTATAACTACATGCTGAGTCCTGTGTGTCCTAGAGAATGACCAAATGTGGGAGTGGTCTTACAAACCCAAGAAGCAACTTGTAGAGGACCACTTTGTCTGGAAATATTTCCTTATTGTTTTTCTCAAAAACATGTCTGTGGCCTTGCACACAAGTCCAGAGCGCCCTAACCCTACAAACAGGAGGGGCAAAAAAGTTTAGATACAAACATCTACTCGCTGGAAACGAAACAACAAAAAACAGGGACGTGTTGAGTCAAGACAGTGTGAAAACAAAAAAACTGCGATGAGACAGTTACCAAACAGACTGTGCTATAAATAAAACAACTACAACAAAAACTTTTACTACAGTCATATACCGTCTTTATATGTCTATGTCTTTTTGTAAGGGCTGCAGTCATGTCCCGTCTTTACGTGTGTCTATGTCTTTTTGTCTCTGTGTTCATTCCTCGGTCTCAAGATACAGGCCACGTCACAACTGCAAGTTGATAATCTTGAGTGAACAGCTGCTGTTACAAACAATCAAAAGGGTCCCACTCTTTTAAATGGTAATGTAACTTTAAGTCTACTAATAAGACAGAAAATCATAGACATTATAGAATAATAAGGGAGATATTAAGGTAATCCCAAACTTGCCTGTTTCTTCTTGTATCTTTCATTTTTTTTAACCTTAAAGACTGAGCATCAAGTAATAATGACTACAGTACAATTATTTGGGACAAGAGTTAAATATGAAAAATCCAGTGCAGTGAATTCTTTCCTATAAGCAGGTGTGGCAGAATGTGTTGACTAATCCATAATTTTGTCAATTTTTGGAGGCAAAAAAAAAATTCAGATGAGTAAGAAACTGAAAGGTATCATGAAATGTTTTATTTATATATTTTTTTCCAAGGAAATTACTAATTAAAATAGCTTTTATTTCTTCCAGATAGTGGGGGCCTGGAAAAACATTTTTGTGTAATTCAGGAAGAGTCACAGATGAATGCTCAGAAAAGAAAACACAGTATGTAAAAGAATGAATCACACTATTTGAGAGATAATACAAAAAATCAAATAGACTTGGGAGAGAACTAAAAGGTAACATACATACACATCTCAAGCCCTGTTCAGGCTTACTATGTAGAAGAACTTTTGGAGAGTCTTGGCATACTGCTGGCAATTTAGCTGCTTTTTATCTTTAACATCTTCTAAACAATGATAAATGCTTTCACTTTGTTTAAAGTTTCACCAAAAAAACTTTATTTGAATTATAAAGATAGCAGTAATTATAAAATAACTAAAACAATTGACAATGATTTGTTTGGAAACACTGGATGTTGCACGTTGTTTCCTGGTAGTGGGGAATGCATATGAAGCCAAATTTTAGGTGTATGTTAAGTCATACTAAACAGTCTCACCTAACCAGAGAGAATGATCTCTGGTGCTCTGATAAATTTCCCAGATGTTATAGACTGAATGTTTGTGTCCTCCCAAAACTCATATGTTAAAACCTAATCCCCAATGTAATGATGTTGGCATTTGAGGACTCTGGGAGGTAATCAGGTCACTAGGATAGAGTTCTTATAAATGAGATTAATGCCCTGATAAAAGAGGCCCCAGAGAGTTCCCTTGCCTACTCTGCCATATGAGGACACAGGAAGAAGACAGCCCTCTGTCTATGAATCAGAAAGCAGGCCCTGACCAGACACCAAATCTGCTAGCACCTTGATCTTTGACTCTCCGTCCTTCAGAACTGTGAGAAACAAATTTCTGTTGTTATAAGTTGCCCAGTCTATGGTAGCTTGTTAAAGCAGCCCAAACAAAGTAAGAAATCAAATATCACTCACAAAAATATTAGGTATGGAAGAAAACAACATTATCCCTAGGTCTGTGATTTTCTTCCTGGGAAGAGCCATAATACTACAGAGCAGATCTTGATGAATGGATGTTTTCAGCAAAATATAACCATATTGTCTGCTGTAATAATTGCAAAAGCAGCAGTTTCCACTTCAGTGGACAGAGAGAGAGAATAGCTTCAAGACTTTTAAAATTTGTTGAAGTATTGGATCTGCAAGCTGAGATAATACAAGCCCACTTCAGCATGGTGATATAGTCATCAACACATTAAGCGGTGATTACCTCTCAGACACTTTTATCTGTGGATTGATATCTGCTTCTTCAGAAACTACTCTTGAACACTTAACACTGAACAGTGAATATTATAGCCACAAGACACAAAAGTTCTTTTCTCCCGCCAGAATGACAACTCATTTAAACTTGAGGTGAGAATTGTGATTGAACAACATGTCCACATTTTTCTCAAAACCAGAATGCATTAATGGTAACAGTTGCAGCATTGCAGCTCTTCTGTTATTCCTCAATAATCTTAATAGATTTCTAGTTTCGATCATCATCTTTAAAAGAAAGAAACAATTCTTTGGCTACCACTCAATGTAATATAGACCCAGGCTCAATAAACACAAATTGGAATAAAAACTCATAAATGCTAGTGTTTGTAGGTGTGAAGTGGAATAAGCATTTCTTAGTAGACTCTTAAAAGCAGCTCAAATGACTCATGCTGACAGAACTTTACTAAATTATCAAACTCCATAGAATACACTGTTATTCTAAATCTACTAGTATGCCAATACTGTGGTAATAAAATGATCTAGATAACAGTAGACTAAAAATGTGAAAATAAACTATACAAATTTAAAGTTTATCACCATCATTAATTTGTTCACCAAATTTATATGTTTATCTATGTGGTGATATAATGTGGTAAAAGAGCAAATGAACCAAAATAATAAGGCTGAAGGTGAAGTCATTACTCTTACTCCATACTGCCAGAGATTACCAATGCATATGATGATTTCATGTACAAGGAGTTTATTATTATTATTATTTCAGGATATTATGGGGGTACATTTTGGTTACATGTTGGGGGTACAAACATTTTGGTTACATGTTATTATGGGGGTACAAACATTTTGGTTACTCCAAGCCAGGAGTGGAGGTGTGCCCTTTCATCCGTACAATGCTCACCGCATCCATTAGTTGTGAGTTTACCCACCCCCATTCCCCCAATCCCCAGTGAATATTACTACCACGTGAGCACCTTAGTGTTGGTCAGTTAGTGCCAATTTGATGGCAAGTACAAGTGGAGGATATTCTTTCAATCTTGTGATACATCACTTCAGATAATGGACTCAAGCTCCATCCAGGAAAATATAAGAGGTGCTAGATCACCATATTTTTTTGTAATTGAGTAGTATTCCCTTGTATACATATACCATATTTTAATAATCCACTAATGGATTGATGGGCACTTGAGTTATTTCCACATCCTTGCAATAGTGAATTGTGCTGCCATAAACATTCAAGTGCAGATGTCTTTATTATAGAACGTTTTTTGTTCCTTTGGGTGGATGCCTAATAGTGCTATTGCTGAATCAAATGGTATTTCTATTTTTAGCTCTTTGAGGTATCTCCAAATTCTTTTCCCCAGGGGTTGTACTAATTTGCAGCCCCACCAGCAGGGTAAGAGTGTTCCTATCTCTCCACATCCTCACCAGCATTTGTTGTTTTGGGACTTTTTGATAAAGGCCATTCTTATTGGGATGAGGTGATATATCATCGTGGTTTTGATTTGCATTTCCCTAATGATTAGAGACACCGAGCACTGTTTTATATGTTTGCTAGCTCTAAACAATGATAAATGCTTTCACTTTGTTTAAAGTTTCACCAAAAAAACTTTATTTGAATTATAAAGATAACAGTAATTATAAAATAACTAAAACAATTGACAATGATTTGTTTGGAAACACTAGATGTTGCACGTTTTGAAAAGTTTCTGTTCATGTCCTTTGCCCATTTTTTCATGGGATTCTTTGATATTTTTCTTGTTGATTTTCTTACATTCTATACAGATTCTTGTTATCAGCCTTTTATAGAATGTGTTGCACGCAAATATTTTCTCCCATCCCATAGGTGTCTATTAGCTCTAATGATAGTCTCCTTGATGTCTTTATTATAGATGTCTCCTATTATAGATAGTATCCTTGATGTCTTTATTATACAGTGCAGAAGCTTTTTAATTTAATCAGGTTCCATTTATTTATTTTTGTTGCTGCTGTGATTGCTTTGGGGGTCTTCTTCATAAATGTTTTGCCTAAACTGATGTCTATATGAGTTTTCCCAACATTTTCTTCTAGAATTCTTAAGGTTTCATGCCTTAGGTTTAAGTCTGTTAACCATTGTGAGTTGATTTTTGTGAGAGGTAAGAGGTGGAGATCCAGTTTTCCCAGCACCATTTATTGAAAAGAGATTCTGTTACCCAGCATATATTTTTGCCTGCTTTGTCAAAGATTAGATGACAATATGCAGATGGTTTCATTTCTGGGTTCTCAGTCCTGTTCCAAAGTTCTATGTCTCTGTTCTTGTGCCAGTACCATGCTGTTTTAGTTACTATAGCCATTTAGTAAAGCTTGAAGTCTGGTAGATTGATACCTCCCAGTTTGTTCTTTTTGCTTAAGATTGCTTTGGCTATGTGAGGTCATTTCTGGTTCCATACAAAACGTAGAATTATTTTTTATAGATCTGTGAAGAATGATGATGGTACTTTGATAGGGTTTGCATTAATTCCAAAGATCACTTTGGGTAGTATGGATATTTTTAACAATGTTGATCCTACCAATCCATGAGCAAGGTAGATTTTTCCATCTGTTTACATCTTATACAATTTCTTTTCTTAGTGTTTCGTAATTCTCCGGGTATATGTCTCTCACCTCTTTCATTAAATATATTCCTAGATATTTAATTTTCTTCGAGGCTATTGTAAAAGATGGTGCGTTTTTTTATTTGATTTTCAGCTTAACTGTTATTGGCATATATGAATGTCTCTGATTTGTGTACATTGACTTTGTATCCTGAGACTTTACTGAATTCATTTAACAATTCCAGGAGTCTCTCACTTGAATCCTTGGGGTTTCCCAGATATAACATCATATCATTGGCAAAGAATGAGAGTTTGATCTCTCCTGCCCCCATTTGGATGTCCTTAATTCTCCTCTCTTGTCTAATTACTCTAGCAAGGACTTCCAGCACGATGTTGAATAGAAGTGGATATAGTTGGCAGCCTTGTCTGGTTCTAGTTCTAAGTGGGAACGGTTTCCATTTTTCCCCATTCAGTATGATATTGGATGTGGGTTTATTGTATATGGCCTTAACAATTTTAAGGTATGTCCTGTCTATGCCTATTTTGTTAAGAGTTTTTATCATAATGATGTCCTGGATTTTGTCAAATGCTTTCGCTTTATCTACTGAGAGAATCATATGGTTTTTTTTTCTTGCTTTTATTTATATGGTGTATTGCTTTCATAGATTTGCATATGTTGAACAAGCCTTGCATCTCTGGGATAAAGCTCATTTGGTCATGGTGAATTATTTTTTTGATATGCTGTTGGATTCAATTTGCTAAAATTTTTTTGAGGATTTTTGTATCTATATTCATGAGGGATATTGGTCTGTAGTTTTCTTTTTTTGTTGTGTCCTTTCCTGGCTTCGGTATCAAGGTGATATTGGCTTCATAGAATGACTTGAGCAGGATACCATCTTTGTCAATGTTGTGGAATAATTTCTGTAGTACAGGTATGAGTTCTTCTTTGTATGTTTGGTAAAATGAGGGTGTGAACCCATCTGGTCCGAGACTTTTTCTTTTTGGAAGGTTTTTAGTTGCTGGTCCAATTTCTGTGCTTGATATTGGTCTATTCAGGAATTCCATTTCCTCCTTGTTGAACTTAGGGAGGTTGTATGTTTCCAGGAATTTGTCCGTTTCCTCCTCATTATATAGTTTGGGGGCATATAGGTTTTTATAGTATTCAAAGATAATGTTTTGTATTTCCGTGGTGTCTGTTATGACATCTCCTTTTTCATTTCAAATTGAGTTTATTAGAGTTCTTTCCCTCCTAGTTCTTGTCAATCTAGCAAGAGGGCTGTCAATTTTATCTTTTCAAAAAACCAGCTTTTGGTTTTGTTGATCTTCTGTATAGTTCTTTTATTCTCAATTTTATTTAGTTCTGCTCTGGTCTTAGTATTTCTTTTCTTCTACTAGGTTTGGAAATGATTTTCTCTTCCTTTTCCAATTCCTTGTGTCTGTTTATTAGTTTGTTAATTTTTAAGCTTTCTGCGTTTTGGATGTGAGCATTTAATGCTATTAGTATTCCTCTCAGGAATGCTTTTACTGTATCCCACAGATTCTGATAACATGTGTCCCCCTTATCATTTAGTTCAAAGAATCTTTTTATTTCCCTTTGTATTTCCTCTTTGATCCAATAGTTATTCAACTAGATTGTTTAATTTCCATGACTTTGTGAAGTGGTGAGTGTTTCTGTTGGAATTGAACTCTAATTTTATACCACTATGATCTGTGAAGATACATGATATAATTTCTATTTTTTTGAATTTGTTACAGTCTTATTTGTGGCCTAGTATGTGATCAATTTTGGAGAAAGTTCCATTGGCTGATGAGAAGAACATATATTCGGCTTTATTTGGGTGGGATGCTCTGTAGATGTCTGTTAGACCCTTTTGTTCTAGAGCTCTATGAAGTCCATTATTTCTTTGCTTATTTTGTGTTTGGAAGATCTGTCCAGTTTGGTCAGTGGAGTGTTTAAATCCCTGGACACTATGGCATTATTGTTTATCATGTTATTTAGATCAAAGAGGGTTTGCTTTATGTACCTGGATGCTCCTGAGTTGGGTGTATAAATATTAAGAACTGTTAAGTCTTCTTATTGGATCTTCCCTTTTAACATTATATAGTGGCTATCTGTCCTTTCTTACTTTTGCTATTTTAAATCTTATGTTATCTGAAATAAATATAGCCACCCCCGCTTTCTTTTGGCTTCCATTTGCCTGGTGGATTGTTTTCTAACTCTTGACCTTGAGCCTGAAAGAATCTTCATGGGTTAGATGCATTTTCTGTAGACATCAGATACTTTGCTTGTGGATTTTTATCCACTTAGCCAGTCTATATCTCTTCAGAGGACAATTCAGGCCATTCACATTTATTGAGAGGTTTGATATTTGGGGTAGATTTCTGTTCATATTGTTGGGTGAATTCCTATTGTTTTGTTTTACTCCTTGAACCATCATGGAATCCAGGTTCTAGACTTTAATCCTTGAGTGATTTTACTTTGGTGAATGTCCATTGGGCTGTTCAGTTTGTAATGCAGGTCTGAGTACTTCCTGTAGGGCAGGTCTGGTCTTCATAAATCCCATCAGTGATTATTCATCTGGGAAGGTCTTTATTTCTCCCTCATAGATGAAGTTTAGTTTTGCCAAGTAGAGAATTCTAGGTTGGCCATTGCTCTGTTTTAGAAGATTGAGGATAGGCCCTCAGTCCCTTTTGGCTTGTAAAGTTTTGGTTGAGAAGTCTGCAGTTAGTCTGACAGGTTTTCTTTGTAGGTTATCTCCTGTTTTTGTCTCACTGCTTGAAGGATTGCTTCTTTCATGTTTACTTTGATCAGCCTAATAACTGTGTGACATGACATGGTGACTGCCTTTTCACATTGAGTCTCCCAGGAGTTCTGTGTGCTCCTTGCATCTGGATATCTAGATTTCTGACCAGGCCAGACATATTTTCCTCCAGTATTCCATGAAATAAATTTTCTAGCCCTTGTGTATTTTATTCTTCTCTCTCACTGGGATGCCTATGATTCTTACATTTTGCTTCTTTACATAATCCCACATTTCTTGTATGTTTCTTTGTTGTCTCTTGTTTCTGTGTTATTTTTCTTCATTCTATTTGTTTAGCACATGGGCATTATCTTCAAACTTTGAGATTCTTTCCTCTGTGTGATCCATTCTGTTCTTGAGTCTTTCCACTGTGTTTTGTAGTATCCTAAATGTGTCTTTCATTTCTAGAACTTGTCTGATTTTTTTGTAGTATTTTAATTTCTTTAGAGAATTTTTCATTCATTTCCTGTATTGTTCTTGTGGCTTCTTTGTATTGGGTTCCAGGAGTTTTCTCTTCAATTCCATTTAGTTTTTTTACAATCTATAATCAGTTTAATCATATCATGTAAGTTGGTATCTATTGATGGAGATTGAATGTTTTTTGGGGGGAGGGTGACTTTTCTCTCTGATCTTTCATGTTTCCTGTGTTCTTTCACTGATTCATTCTAACCAGGCTACTGTGTTGAGAACTGGGGGTGCTGGGGCTGGTTTGTGGCCTTATCTCCAAGTCCCCAAAGGGACATTCCTTGACAGTGCTGGGGAGATGTGTGCTGGTCCTGTGTTGCCTTAGAGGTGTTTTAGCCTGCTGGTTTATTTATGACTTGTTGTCTTCACCTCTTGCCAAAGGAGATTAGTGAGTTTATACCCCTTGCTTAAGCTTCCAGGTGGTGAATCACTCTTGTGTGTGTGTGTGACTCCTCTGCCCTCCAATAGTTTGAGATGGAAGGCACTGTGTTGACCTATAGGGTTACCTTCTCTGTTGTTGCTTACAGTTTTTGTGGAGGAGCCAATTATCAAGGTATTCCAATGCTTTTGTGTTGGGCTCTAAACCCCTGAATGGGATATATGAGTGCCTTGACCTTTAGGAAATGTCCCGCACTTCTAAGGGTTACTTGAGCCCTGTTGTCACTTTAGGTGGGGTAAGGGCAACTGGTACCTACAAGCCTGAAAGTATATATTTCTGTGGTTGCTTGATCTGCTGCTAGGGGAAAGCTGCTAATATGTTATTCAGGGCTCTTTCACCACACTTGGAAGACAGCTCATACTGGGGAGTGTCAATTGGTGCAATTGCTGACAACTCTGGCCAGGATTTTCCTTCTCAGTCCACAAGCCCCAAAGCTGGCAGAGGCCCGGGCACCAAGGGCAAGCCCTTGTGTTATGTTCTTATCAGATGATCAAGGCCAGCCCACTGGACCAAATCAACAGTGTGCCCCCTTTTGCTCAGTTTCAAGGTCTCAAAGATTCACACCGGTTGCACAGAGAAAGCGACTTTTCTCCCTTCTCCCTTCCTCCAAGGATGTAGCCTGCCCTGCTTGGCTGGGAGAGGGGGACTACCTGAGGCCACTGTGTGTCTCACCCAGAAAGCAGCTTCTTTCGTTACTCCCCTCCTTCAAGAGCAGGGCCTGCTCTGGCAGGCCAGGGCAGGGGAAGTTGCCTGCGACCATTGCCTGAGCCTGTCCTGCTGTGCTGGGGAAGGGGTGGTGCCCAGAACCGCAACACACTACAGCATTTCTGGGCTGTGGAGCCCCAAAATGGCGGCTGTCCACCCACTGAGAGTCAGCACTTGAGGTGACTGCTCGACGGGGCAGCAGGTGCTGGGATTGGCAGGCTGTCTTAATGAGCTACTGGCTGTCCCCACTGCTTCCCTGTTCCACTGTCTCATGTCAGTCCAGTAGAGGGTCCTGTACTCTCTGTCCCATCCTGAGCCAGCTGCATCTCCAGTGGTTTCTGAAGGCAGGGCCTCCCTTTTCACGTTCACCTCCTTTGCTGTGGTCCCTCTGACCACCAGAGGCAAGGTGCCTGTCTCGAACCTCCCTCCTGCAGACCCGGGAACTGTTCACTCACACCAGTTCCCGTCCTGCCCAGTGTGGACCTAGCACAGAGCACTGGGGAGTTCAAAATATTTCCCACTATTGTCTCTTTTCCACATAGCCTATCATCCCATGCCACAGCTTTGCACTGATTTCAGGCATTTTCCTGCCAGAGTGGATGTGGAGGTCGGTGGAGGAAGAGTCGTCCTCCTGTAAGTCAAATCACACTGCCCTGGCCGGCTGACAGGCACAGCCATCCCGCACTCTATTGCCTATTTTATATCTGCACTCTCCAGACTTTGTGGTCGATTCTCCAATTCACCTCTTTTTTTCCCAGCACTCCTTGTCCCGTGCTGTTTCTCTGCAGATTCATGATGCTGTTCTTATGGGAGAGTGATCCACTCGTGTGTAGCTGTCTATGTTCTTCACCTCCTATTCTGCAAGCAGAGAGCCAGGAGGTCACCACTGATCCACCATTTTCCGCTCCCTCTGTAAATGGATTTTTGAAGCAAGTCAAGTTATAAATTCATTAACAAATACATTACAGCTGTCAAGTTCTCAGAGGTATGCCATAAAATAAATGAGTTGATTATGACAGTGTTTTAGTTTTAAAGATTCTGGCTTCTTTTAAGAATTTCAACTGAAGTGGTTAATAATGTTATTTATTATAATTCTCAAACCAATTCACCTTTTATTCTCAACTTTCATAACTAATTATTTTAAATATGAAAGTAATTTTGTCCTTATTTTTAAGGACAAATGGACATTTATGATATTTTGATAAGAGAATTAGGATAGACCTTTATAGAAATTTTTAAGTAACCTTTGTTTGGCCACTCCCTAAGAAAATCCTTCCTTACTAAAATAGAAATATCTGCCTACTTCTCAGAATAACTTTTAGTAAAAATACAGGTTACTTCAGCACCTCCTTATCAAGCAATGATACCCCAGATGTTTAAGCTCTCCCTGTACATGATAAGGAGATTAGACATTAATGACAATAACAACAAAAAGGCAAGTGTTAATCAGTTCAACTATGGCAAAAACATAAAACTTTATGTATATTGTGAAAAGACCAGCATTAAAATATCAGTGTTCCTAACACCCCATACACACTAAAAGACAAGGGCAGCAGCATTCTCTTCTCACAGAATGAATACAAAATGGAAGACCTATGTGAAGAGTTTTCTGTGGAGTCATGAGTAATTGGACAATAAATAGTATCTAACAAAAACTATTTTGACAAAAACATAGTAAATTTATAAAAACATAAAATAGCTATTAATATATTATATATTATAGAATGTATAATTTACTATTTTACTTGTCAGTTTATGAGGAAACCTAGACTTGCACATTTTCACAAATTTATTGATAAAAATTATTCTATGCATTATAAAAGAGACTAAGATAAATAAAATATTCTAAATGACCTAAAAGAATGTTTAATTTACTAGAGGAATAAAATGGTTCACCAATAATAACAACAAAACTTAAACTGTGAATATACAAATTTTTGCTTGAGATATTCAAAAAGCATTAGGAAGAGATGATTAAACAGAACCTCAAAATACATGAAAGCTATATTTTGGAAGCAGTACCATCAGGCAAAGGGAATGATATGGAAAGAAACAAAGCAGTGTGAAAATGCAGATTATATCTTTAGGGAATATTTAATAACACTTTCATATTAAGTGCAGGGCAAGTGAAGGGAATCACTATGAGATGAACCTGTAAAGATAACCCTTATTTTCCAGAATAAATGATTTGAACATGACAATGTCGGTATTAGAGATTCATTAGGAATAGGATATGATTTATGATTTGTATATCTGGGGATATATAGAGTTTGAGGTGACAGTGTGCCTTCAAGAGGTATATCCCAGGAGTGCAGGAAAAGCCACCCTGAAACAACAAATAGACTGAGCTGTGGGTAAAGATAAATATTAAAAAATCACCCAGACAGGTGCTACATGTGCTATTATTTGGATTTATATTTTCAAAGAACTTCAGAAATGTACGTGCCCATCAAAGACAAAAGTATGAAGAAATTAAAAGGCCAAATTGTTTAGAGAAGAAATTTTTTCAACTAAGAAAGAGAGCAGATTAGAATGTAGTGTTTTCCCAGAGCCACATTTTAGACCATATGCTAACTCTTTAGGCACTTATCTGCTATAAAATCTACTCTCCTAAATTAATTTCCATGAAAATGCTTTATTGAATTTGGCTTGGGGGTAAAAAGTATATTTTACTATTTGTATCAAACACATGGCTTAAATTTTCAGAACTCCCCTTAATTACAGCACAGCACTTTACCCCAAAATGAATAGCTATTTTATGTTTTTGGAAATTTACTACATTTTTGTCAAAATAGTTTTTGCTAAATACTATTTATTGTTCAATTACTCTTGACTTCACAGAAAACTCTTCCCATAGATCTTCCATTTTGTATTTATTCCATGGGAAGAGAATGCTTCTGCCCTTGTCCTTTAGTACGTGTGTGACGTTAGGAACATAGATATTTTAATGCTGGTCTTTTCACAATACAGATAAAGTTTTATGTTCTTGCCATAGTTGAACTACTGATTAACACTTGCCTTCTTGTTGTTATTGTCATTAATGTCTAATCTCCTTATCATGTACAGAGACAGCTTAAGCATCTGGAGTATCATTGCTTGGTAAGAAGGTGCTCCAGTAACCCTGTATTTTTCAAATTAGCACTGTTATTAAAGAATAATTTTCTTTTTTAATCCAAGCCCCATATGAGACAAAGCCAATAAGCCAATCCTGTGTAACACAAACTCAAAGCAGCAAAAATAAGTGAGAAAGAAAAACGAGGCAAGTAAGGCAGAAACCACATGTAGGTGACACATCAAGTTGCCAACAGCTTCTGGAGAAAACACGAAAAGCTGTGTTTTGATTTCATAGGTATCTCTAGGGAGGCACTGTGGAGTTACTCTGATGGTCAGATCTTCTATCTACTTATTTATTTGTTTCTGTTTGTTCTGTTAGTTACAAGGAAAGTTGCATGAAAATCTCACATGATAATTGTATATTCATGCATTTCTCTTTTTAGTTCTGTCAATTTTGCTTTTGGTATATTTGAAGCCATATTATTAGTTGCATATAAATTTTTAATTGTTAAATATTTATGGAGAATTGGGTCTTTTCTCCTTATGAACTACCCCACCTAACTCTAAGCACGTTTCTTCCAAGTGCTGGCCTTACCTTGCAGGTTTGGTTCTCCTTCTCTCCTAAATCTTGGACCTGCAAATTCTTGCTGCTATGGTATAACTTGATGCCTTTACAAAATTTTTAATTTTTTAAAAATATCTTTGTCCAGTTTTTCTATATGTTCTCAACACAAGTTTTGGTTTAAAACAACTTAGTCTACTATTTCTAGAAGTGCGATATATCAACTGTACCCATTCCGTACCCCAACCAAAGTTAAAAGAAACCAACTTTTAAAAAATCATCCAACTCCAGGGCTTTCAGGGAAAAAAAAACACAAATTAAATATGGGCTTTAGACTTTTCAGAACTATAAAGCAAACAAAGGATTTCAACATATAATTTTAAAAATCCTTATCTCACTATGGATGCTAAATAAATAAATAAAAGTCTAAGCATCATAACTCAATGATTGTCTTTTAATTTTATGTTTGAGTTTCATTTGGCTAAAAATATTTAAGATCTGTAAAAGATATAACTTTCTTAAATTTTGATTCTATGCTATATTTTAAATTTTTAATCCCTCTAAAAGATAAAAATGAGTCCTGGAGAATCATAAAAGGTTAGAACTTCCTAATCAATGACTTCTGATTCATTACACTACCTTGGAGGAAAGGAGATCCAATCATTTCTTAAATGAATGTTATCAACTCATTGGGTATTTGTAAGGATTTTATTTCATGAGATATCTGAGAAAACAAACAAACATTTCTTTAATGCATGCATTAAATATTAAGAATGAGAAAAGAAACAATGGACTGCCATATATACTTGAGAATACAATTATCGACAATCCCAGGAGTTAGCCATGTTGCTACAAATTTTATTAAAGTACATGACTGCATGAGGTCAGAAAGGTAAAATGTAAATTTCTGGGCCATTAAATCCTATAACTTCTCAATGGATCACAATTAGAAAAACTCCTGTGCTGAACAGTGTGGCTACCCACTGTGAAATGCTGTATTCAGATGCTCCTTGTTCTAGGACTATAGTCTAACAACGGAAGCAGAGCATTTGACACAGATACTTCTGATAGCCCAGATACACTGTTACAATTCTGGGCCTCCCATTCCAATTTGAACACTTTAGATTACAAACACATTATCACATGGTTATCAGCATGAAGTACTTAATTTGGAAGTTTCATAATAGAATGCAAAAATAGACATTTAGGTTCTTTTGTGTTTAACATATTAAAAGTGTTTTATAGTAACAGCTTAAAATATAAAAAGATAGCATGATCTGAAAACGTGCTCATTAGTGACTATATTTTTGTGAGTACACACTGTCACTGACATGAAAGAATAAAATACTATCTGATAAAACCAAAATGGAGCCAAATAAAACACAACCATTTTCTTCCTTTCTTCTTGTCATCATGAAAAATTTGTGACTATTTCTTTGTACTTACATTTCCCTACTATCAGTGAAAAAAATGATTTATTAAATAAAAATTAAGGAATATATAGAGAGAGTATAACACAAAGGTATGAGTTAACATTGGCTATGACAGTAAGTTAGAAAAAGCACCAAAGGCATCACTGTTGCTAATAACATGCTGATTCTGGCAACTGCATGTGTTCTGTCAAGACCACTAGCAACAGGAAATGACCCACAAATCCAGGCCTAGAGTAAAACTCCAGGAAGAAACAGTAGGCATTGTAATTCAAACACAGAGATGCATACACGTACACACATACACACAGGCAAAACAATATTAATGACATAGTTTCTAATGCTGGAGATACCAAATAAAAATAGAAAATATTATAGACTTAAATACAGTTTCCCTAAATTACACAGAAATGGGATGACAGAAACCATGACTATAAGCTTCAAGCATGTGGCTTAGTTAAGAAGATTGACCTTCATAGTGTAATTTTGAAATTGAAAGCTTGGGAATATCAAACACCTCAACATTCACAATACTGTCGGCTGTCTTTCTACATGAGGGTGAAGGGGAGTAGCAGTGTGGAGTCGCCAGAGATGGAGCTCAGAAGAGGGCAGGAAACAGAAAGCATGACAAAAAAATCAGGCAGCTGGTCAAACTTCCAAACAGTAATGATAAGAGCAAATGATTCTGCAGAGGAAGAAGCCAAAGCATTAGTATTCTATACCAATTTTTATTTTTCAAATACATAGTAAGACTGTGTAGAACAAAATAAATAGCCAGAGAAGTTTTCTTCACCTTATCATTCATCTATCCTTAACTCACTCTCTTACAGTACTTTTCTAAAGTAGCCAATGTGCAATAAAATAGGTTCAATCAGAGTTACCGATGGTATACTAATAGTGGATGTAAGTATTTTAGTGATGTGAATCTACATTTATACCCCTTTAATACAAAATATCCTTTGCCACATGCCATTCCTTTCAACCAACTGTTCTTTTACATTTTCCTACTAAGACATCAGTGTGGAAAAGTTAAAAAAAAAAAAAAACATATATATTACCACTCCAGAGAACTGTATGATTACACAGTGAAATACAGATATTCACATTTCGACCCAAAGGAATGAATCTATCATGATAAAATTTCAGCTACTGAAACATGTTGGTAAAAAGGGTCTTCTGTGATTTTCACCTGGTCCATCAAGGCATAAAATCTGGACCAACACATAACCTCTTAGAGCTTATAGATCTGCATTTCTTTCTCACTTTTTTAAGTCTCAAAATTCATGCATATTTGTGAAATATCTTGCTGAATTCCTAAAGAGTTAGTGATAAAAACCCTTTTGCTTTCTGCAAGATGCTATTTCTATCTCTAATTACTCATCCAAGAAAGAAACATCTGTTGTTGCTCATTACCATTTTCTTCTCATTTCCTTATAGCCTTTAAGTATTTTGAAAGTATCTTGGATTATGTTATTATATTTTTCTAATATTTTTCATAGAAGTGAATAAGACTTGCTCAAAAACCAATCATAACTGAGCCATAGAGCATTCAAAGACAAACAGCAGTGATATCACTCCCACCAATTTTTTTTTTTGGCCTCACATTATTTACAATTTTGTTGCATTTTCCAAAATTTATTCACAGAAATTAATCCTTAAGCTGTGAGACCAGAAATCAAGTATCTCCTCTTACCTAGATCTTTGGTAGACTTTTTACCTAGTTTTATCACAAGTTCTTTAATTTTCATTCCTGAGAGAAGTAGGATTCATTCCTACTAGTAAAGGTTACATTATTAAAGTTTCATTAATTCTATTGATGGGAAATATATATATATGATCAGTTAAAATATTACTTTTTATAATTTTACCAAAATGTGATAGTGGGCCAATTCCATAAAATACAGCATTAGAAGATAATCTCAATTATTGGTTATTGGGTATACATCTTTATATGTTTGAATGGTGTCTTTAGGCCCTATAGGTTAAAATTCTCAAGGCATTACTTTGACCTTATTAATATTAACTCATAATACCCTTTCTTTAAAGTTAACTCTAAAAGTTTACCTTCCTTAACTATCCTAGAACTTGAGGTTTCTCTTCACTTTCTAATTGTATTATTTATACAATTTATTAGGAAGTTATCACATAATGTTCTGTCTTATTTGTTATCTTTTGTTGTATATGCCTTGTAATTACAAAATTTTTTAAATCTCCAAGGAAAACCTCAAGTTCTATTCCTCTGCAACCCCAGCATTCAGCACAGTGCCATCTACAAATATATTCAAAAAATGATAGTACTACAATGAAGTGGAATTATTATAGCAGCCAAAGATCCCACCATGAACAGCTAGAAAACTAAGATTAAATACTAAACTTATATGCTTACAGGCATCAGAATGCTGCAGACGTAATAAGAACTAGAGATATTAGGTTCTAGAGGGGGGGAGAACTTCTCAGTGGTGAGCTGCAAATATATAATCACTTTTACCCTGAGGGCCTCTGCCAGTTCTGGGTAGGGGGTAGAGGCTGAAAATCTGAGCAGAGGGATCCTGCCAGAGGACAGAGATACCAGCAAAGTTCTTGGCGGTGACATGGAGAAGTGACCAAATTCAAGACTGGAGGACCTCAGACTATGGCTGTTTCCTCTCAAAATACTTCCTTCCCAAATCCTGAGACTGTACAATGCAAAAGAGTAAAATGCTAAGCCAAAAAACCCTGAAAAACAGATATCCCATTATCTAGCAGTACTGTAGAGACAAAGATTCACAAATGGAAGCGGTCCCTGTAACCACAAGGCCAGAGTTAAAGGCTGCAGAAAAAGTGGTAAACTCCCATACTTTGCAGACATACAGGACCTATGGTGAAAGCCTCTGAAAAAGCAGAGCCAAATTTCTCATAGTTTCTTGGTACTGAGGGTGTACAGCCTTGCAAGCTCTTAAGTGAAAGCTCTAGAGACACAGAGATACATGTTCTAGCAATGGATAAAAACTAAAGACAGGCTGAGCCTTATAAAACTGCAAGCCAGCCTCCTACCTCACACGTGGTCAGCCTCTACTCTATCAATATAGCAGAGAAAAATATTCTTTGTGGTAGAGTAAAACACCACCTACATCCTATACAGATCTTTTTTCATAATGTGCAGCAGCCAATCAAAAATTACTAGCCATGCCAAGAGATAAAATCATATGAAGAATAACCAAGAGAAAAAAACAAGAGAAGAAACCCATAGGAGATCCACACAGTTTAGCTAGCAACAATTTTTAAAATAGCTATAATTATTAAATTATGAAGATGATATACAAAAATGGAGAATTTTACTAAAGAAATTGAAACTTTAAAAAAGAACCAAATGGATAGTTTAGTACTACAAAAAGACAATATGTGAAATTAATATCTCAATGGATATTATTAAAAATAAGATTAGATATAGTAGCAGAAGAGAAGATTAGTAAAATGGAAGGGAGATCTATACAAAATCTTCAAACCAAAGCATAAAGAGATTAAAAAAGGGAGGAAAAAATGTATAAGATACACATCAGAGACAGTTAAAATGCATAAATGTGTAGCATATGTGATTTGGAGTCCCAGATGGAGAAGAGAGAGAGTGGGGCAGAAGCAATATTTAAAGTGATAATACCTGGAAATGTTCCAAAATTGATGGACGATATCAATGCACAAATTCAAGAAGTTCTGCAATCCCAAGCCAGATACATATAAAGAAACCCCCACTTAATTAAATCTACAAAGATTTTGTAAGTCAAAGTGTTTAAAAGCATCAAGAAATAACACATTCAAAGCAACAACAATAAAAATGACATTCTTATAAGAAATTTTTCAATCCAGGAGACAATGAAATAACATCTTTAACATGCGGAAAAAAAAAAAAACTAGGTTCCAACAAAGACTCCTATGCACATAGAATATCCTTCAAAACAATAAAATGATACCATTTTTAGACCAACAAAAACTGAGAGATTACTAAATAACTTACACTAAAAATATACTAAAGAGATTTGTTTAGGTAGAAGAAAAACAATGCCAGAACATTTAGAAATTAATGAAGTACACCATAAAGGATAAACATGATGTTAAATCTAAATGAATATTTTGTGTGTGCAAAATAAACTAATGGCCTAGGAGTTTAAAGTATACATAGAATAAACGACTGGCAAGACATTAACACAAATGTTAGGAAGTGAATTAAATGAAAACAAAGTTTAAAACTTTTCAAATTAAAGTTTAACACACACATGGATTTTAAATATAAAGTCCAATAAATACATACGCAATCATGTAATCACCACATAACTAAAATATAGAAATTTCCCACATGACAGAAATCCCCTCATGTCTCTCCTACTATTCAGATTTCTGTCATAATAAACTTGTTCTGGAATTTCATATGAATGAAGTCAAATAGTATGGGCTCTTTTTATTTCTGGCTTATTTTACTCATAATTAAGTCTCTGCCATCCATCCATAATATTTTCAGTAGTTCATTTTTTTATAATAATAGAAAGTATTCCATTGTATGAGTACTCTACAACTTATTTATTCATTTTCCTGTTAATGAACATATGGTTCTTTCTAGCTGGGAGCCAGCATAAATAAAACTACTATAAACATTTTTGTCTTTTTATAAACACATGCCCTCTTGATGTGATGCATAAATAACAGTAGAATTTTTAGATCACAGACAGGTAGAAATTCAGCTTTAATAAATATGGCCAAGGAGTTTCCAACATTATATCAAGTTATTCTACTATCAGCAATATAGCTCCAGTTGTTCTATATCTTCACCAAAACATGAGACTGTCAGTCTCTTTAATTTTTCTACTTTTGTGGCTGTGTATCTGATTATGGTTTTTAATCACATTTTCTTCCTAAATAACAATACTGAGCATCTTTTTTCATATTTATTGACCATTTGAATCATTTTTTGAAGATGTTTCCCAATGTTTGATTAGAATATTTGTCATTGTCTTATTGATTTGTAGGATTTATATAATCTGCATAAGGATCCTTAATAGAATATATGTAGCATATTTATTTTAATCCAAGCTACAGCTTACCAAAGAGTACTCCTCTGGGAATTTGGCCACTATAACAAATGAGACTAAATTTTCTGCCACTAGTAAATGGAGTCTGAGAGTCTGATTTAGAAAAGTAGAGAAATTTAGAAAAGTAATGTATTGCTTTATTTGTTCTGTGGTCATTATAAAGTGAAATGCATACTTATTACAAATTAACTTAATAGACATTTACTCATTTAACACAGGATATCAAATGCTGAGAGGGACTAGATACACAATATATATATAAAAGAAATGGACCAACTAAAAGATAAAAAATGGCTACTAAGACCTAGCCTCAGATACAGAAATACAACGGGACCAATGAAGTCACTGATAAAATTTTAAAGAACACGTAACCTATTTAAATTGAGCAACTACAAATACACTTTAGCCAGTTGTTGCCAAACTATGATTGCCCAATTTTCTTTTTTTTTCTGTAGAATCTAGAAACTCGTACTATTTTACTAAGACTTATTTTTAATGTTGACAACTAATTTAAATGTAAAACATTTTAGACTCGTACACCATGAAGAACACATTAAAGAAAAAATGACTTATCTATGAGTCCTATGTCTCACCCATGAAACACAAGTTTACAACCCTGGTTTAATACATATCGAATAACACTTAAAACTCACCATAGCAGGCAAAATAACAGCCTCCTCAAAGATGTCCACTCCCAATTCCCAGAATCTGTGAATATGTTATATGTCAAGAGGAGCTAAGGTTGCAGATGAAATTAAGGTTGCTAATCAACTTATCTTAAAATAAAAAGACTATCCAGGTGGGCCCGAAGTTATCACAAAGATACTTAAATGAGAAAAATAGAGTCAGAAGAGTCAAGTGTGATGCAAAGTAAGACTCAACCAGATACTGCTGATTTTGAAGATGGAAGAGGTCACAAGTCAAACAATGCAGGCAGCCTCTACAAGCTAGAAAAGTCAAGAAAATCGATTTTTCCCAAGAGCCTCCAGAAAGGAATGCAGCTCTGCCAACACCCTAATTTTAGCTCAGTGAGACCTGGCTTACAGAACTGTTGGATAATAAATTTGCATTGTTTCAAGTAACTACTTTTGTGATAATTTGTCACAGCAGTACTAGAATACCACACTCAAAAGATCTGAACTTATTTCAAGATCTACTGGAAATCATCCTTAAGGCAATTTTGTTTAAAATAGTTTCATATGTTATATACAGGTTAGATTTCTCATCTGACTTATTGTGGGAGTACAGGTGTCACACTTTTGGATGTAATAATAGGTATATGTAATAAAACTCTTTATTAAAGTTTTACTATAGATTTCCAGAATTGATGGAGCCAGGTTAACAAAATAAATATTTCAACTTGTTTTTACAAATATGTAATTTCAATTATCAAAGCAGCCAATAAACAATGACTAATACAGTTCAAGATATTTCCATTTTCCTATTAGTTCAAAGTAAGAGTTCTCAAATCTCTTTCTGTAACGATCAGTCTGTCAGCAAAAACATCCCTTGGAACTTTCTATTAAAATAGAAATCTCAATTAATACTTCCTTCATTCAACAAACACTATTGGGCCTATGTTCCAGGATTTGCACAAAGTTAAAGAAAAGGAATTCTTAATATATTTTCCTAAAAATACTTATGTACTTTAATGGAAAAAACACTAAAATGTATACAAGTAAAGAATTTAGATATTTCGAACTTCATAGCCAATGATTTTAATTACACAAAGTAACTAAACATATATGTGTCACATTAATTGATAAACTGAATGATAGTTTCTTGTTTATTAGTATGCCTGACTATGTAGACTCTTTTTAAAATGTGATTATTTTCTTTGGAATCATGGAAAAGAGGAAGTTAAATTGTATCTTGTTAAAGCTATAGCCGGAGCTTATTTCTTGGCTCAAAAAATAGTTATCTTTAAAATAAGAAAATTGTCTCACCACATTACCTCACATTGTTCCTCTTTTCTAAAAATAAAGGAATAAGGCTTTCTCCCTTAAAAAAAAAACTTCATTCAAACAAATTAGATTATTATTTAATAATTTGACCACTACAAACCCCATAGATAATAACTACTATAAAAGAACTTTAAATATTCAATACATTTAAAATCTCTACCCCTATTTAACAAGATATAAATATGATTGAACAAAGTATCAGCATTATCCAAAGAAAATTTGAATGCTTTTTGTAATTTTTAACAATAATTAGTATGATAAAATTTTCTTTAAAAATCTTAAATTGGAATGAATATTTTAACATTAAAATTATGAAAATCAATATCAGCTCCAGCAACAGAGAGTGTTCAACAGTGGCCTAAGAAACATCTGAAAAAGGGAGCAATAGATGCAGGTACTATGTGTCTCCTTCATGGAGAGGAGCCAGAAAAGTAAGTAAATATTCCCATGTTGAACAGATCATCTAAAATAAAACACCAGAGAAAAGTAAGGAAGGAGAGAGTTCAATGTAGCTTGTCCAGTTGGGGACTTGCTGAGAAAGTGGGAGAAACTCCTGGATGTGGGCAACAGTAAGAGAGAAACTATAAGGAATCCACACTCTGAAATGGACTTTTACAAGCTTGGTTATGGGAGACCCTTCAACCCATGTGGGCTTTAGGCTTAACATAGGGAGATGCCTAGAGAGTACATAAGAAATTTATCCAGAAAGGGAACACAAATGGAATTCCGCAGGCCTTTGACCCTAAGCTGGGCACCATTCTGAGAACCTAGACACCAAGGATGTAAAGACAAGCCTGCTATCACAGCACTGCTCCAGGGAGGGAAAGGGGAGACCAAGCACTTCCATACATCTCTGGAAAGGCCCCACTACCCTGCTGTGGGCTGTTGTTGAGAAAGACACATGAGCAGACTGAAATCCCCAAAGCTTCTTGCTCATACTACTTGCCTGGAAGGGACTCCACCCTATCTTATCACAACCCCAAGGTGCCATTTTGAGAGTTTAATGATGGAATGCATCCCACCCTCAAAGCAAGATTGGCAACTGCTACATCAGATACATAATCAATGGAAAAACACAAGAGATATCAAAAAGCAAGAAACTATAATATGACACTACCAAAGGACTACAACAATTGCCCAGCAACAGATCCCAAACAAAAAGAATTCCTCAAAATGCTACATAAAGAATTCAAAATACCCCTGTAATATTCTGAAATTGTATATATATTATTAAAATATTGATTTTTTTAAGAAATCAGAAAATGAATTCAGGATAAGAATGAAAAATTTACCAAGGAGATAGATAGCTGTAAACAACAAGAAAAACAAAAAATCAACAACAGCCCAGAAATGCTGAACTGAAAAATTCACTGAAGGAAATGCAAATTACACCCAAAAGCTTCAATACCAGATTAGACCAAGCAGAAGAAAAAATCTCATAATTTGAATACAGGTCTTAGAAATAATACAGTCAGACAAAAATAAGGAAAAAAGAATAAAAAATAATGTATAAGCCTTGAAGAAGTCTAGGACTACATAAAGTGACTGAACTTAGGAGTTATGAGTATTCGTAAGGGGAAAAAGACATCAAAAAGGTTAGAAAGTATAACTAAGAAAATAATCTATAAAAGTTTCCCCAGTCTAACAATAGACTTAGATGTCCAGATATAGGAGGCCCAATGATCCTCAGACAAACATAGCAAAAAGGACTTCACCATACCATATTATATTTAGAATGTCTAAAGTCAAAGTGAAAGAAAGAACTTTAAAATTAGCAAGAGAAAAGCTTCTAGTTACTTACAAATAAAACCCCATCAGACCAACATCAGACTTCTCCACAGAAATCTTACATTCCTGAAGAGAATGGAATGGCATTTTCAAAGTACAGAAAGAAAAAATATGAAAGCCAAGAATTTTATATCCTGCCAGAATAAACTTCACAAATGAAGGAGAGATAAAGTCTTTCCCAGATAAACAAATGTTGAGGGGATTCACCACCAGACCAAGACTACATAAAATGCTCAAGGGATCTTAAACATAGAAGCAAAAGATCAATATTCACCATCACAAAAACACACAAAAATATGAAACTTGCAGGTCTTAAAAAACAATCACACAAATAAAGAAGTGAAAGGAATCAGATAGCAACATGATAAAATGTTATCAAATTATGAAGACAAAAGACAACAAAAAAGAAAGGAACAAAGAGTTTATAAAACAACTAGAAAACAATTAACAATATGATAGTAACAAAGCCTTACATATCAATATTAACCTTGAATGTAAATGATTAAATGCTTCACTGAACTGATATAGATAGGCAGAATGGATTTTAAAAATGATCCAACTATATGCTACTTCTAAGAAACTCATCTTACCAAAAAGATATATGTAGATTGAAAGTGAAGGAGTAGAAAATATATTCCACCTAAATGGAAACCAAAAGCAGAGTAGCTATGCATATATTAGATAAAACATCCTTTGCATGAAAAACAGTAAAATACGGAAAAAGAAGGTCATCACATAATGATTAAGGGATCAATTAAGCAAGAGGATAGAACAATCCTAAGTATACCTGCACTCACCATGGTAACATCCAGATTCGTAAAACAAATATTACTAGTCCTAAAGAAAGAGATAGAAACCAATACAAAAATAGTAGGGGACTACAACACCTCACTCACAGCACTGGACAAATCACTGAGTGAACACAGCAACAAAGAAACATTAGACTTCAATTTGACTTTAGACCAAATGGATTTAACATTTATGTAACATTCTACCCAACAACTACAAAATATACATTCTTTTCATCAGCATATTGGAAAATTCTCCAAGACAGAACACATATTAGGGCACAAAACACATCTACACAAATTTTAAAAATCAAAATTACATCAAGTGTCTTCTTAGACCACAGTGGAATAAAGTTAGAAATCAATATTAGGAACTTTGGAAACTACATAAATACATGTAATTCAAACAACATGATCCTAAACAATCACTAGATCAATAAAGAAATTAAGACAAAAATTAAAAAAAAAATTAAACGAATGATAATGAAACACAATATACCAAAACCTGTGGGATACAGAGGAAGCAGTGCTCAGAGGGAAGTTTATAGCATTAAATGCCTACATTAAAAAAGTAGGAAGAGCACAAATTAGACTAATATTGAACTTCAAGTAACTAAAAACCAACAAATCAACCCAAATTTAGCAGAAGAAAAGAAATAGCAAAAATCAGAACTAAATGAAACAGAAACCAAAAACAATAACAAGGAACAAAATGAAAAGTTGGTTCTCAAAAAGATAAACAAATTGATAGACTACTAGCTACGCTAATGTAGGAAAGAGAAAAGATCCAAATAAACAAAATATCCAAGGTTGAAATGCAAAAGGAGACATTACAACTGGTACAACAGAAATACAAAAGATCAGAGGCTATTATGAACAATCATATGCTCACAAACTAGAAAACCTAGAGATTCTTTGGAATGGACCACATTCCTACTGGGTCTCTCTCTATATGAACTCTTTCATTCTCCAGTGTCCCCAGCATACCTGCCCAGCCTCTGTAGGATTTTGAGTTTGTTACCCTTGACCTAGATCTCAAGGCTGCAGTTACTTTTTCTGCACAAACTTACTCCTATAGACTATTCTCCCCTGCGTTGGTCCATTTTGGGCTGCTATAATATTAATATTAATATTCTAATTAATATTAGAATACCTGAGACTGAGTAATTTAGAAAGAACACAAATTTATTTCTCTCACAGTTCTGGAGGCTATGAAGTCCAAGATCGAAGCACTGGCAGGTTTGGTTGTCTGGTGGTGGTCCAGTCTCTGCTTCCAAGACGGTGCCTTGAATACTGGGTCTTCCAGAGGGTAGGAACACTGTCCCCACATAGCAAGAGGCCAAAAACAGGTAAACTTCCTATTCCCCCAAGCTCTTTTATAAAGGCATCTAATTCCATTCATGAGGGCAGAGACCTCATGACTCAATCACCTCCCAAAGCCACCTCTCTCAATACTGTTGCATTGGAGATTAAATTTCAATGTGGATTTTGGAGGCGATAACAACACTGAAACCACAACACCCCCAGATACTCTTACCACCTGAAACTCCTTGGTCAGCTGCCTTCCTCCCCCTCACTTGTGCCAGAATGCTAAGGAGATAAGGACCTGAGACTATAAAGCTAGAAACAGAAATCTACAGGAAATAAGCAAAGAAAATGAAGCAAATTGCTGCACAGATCCCTTATTACACATTGTCTCATTGCCAGTGTCCTTCTTGCTATCAATCTAAAATAGAGGTCTGCAAAAATACGTTTTAAGTGTTTTATGAAGAAAAGCCACTGTTCCAGGTCTTTTAGGAATAATTCTAGGAGTAGTACAATTTCCAGTAAAAGGCAAAATAAGGCTTTTCTGCCTGTCTCATTCCCCAAATTTCCTGGAATGGGAAACAGAGTCTCTCATTTGATAATTCCAGATAGATATTTTTAATTAAGCAATAATGTGATAGTTTGAATGAGTTTTAAAGTATAGTGATCAATTTTATCTTATCTTTTATTTTTCTGTTTTAATATAATCAAAATGAGAAAGCACTGGGTACAAGAAAGAGGTACCTATATTTTATGGCTGAGATAAAATACAAACCAGAAAAAAGGAAGTCTTTGGTGACTTCTACCACTTTTCTTTCAGCTAGACTCAGCTACTACTATTATTACTACTACTACTACTATTACAATAATGATCATTGTTCTTTTAATGACATTTATATTAATAATAGTAATAATAATAACCACCAATATTTGGATACTTACCTTGTTTTAGACAACGTCCTAAGCAGCTTATATGTATTATCTCTGAGCACCCATAAAAGGTAAGTAGTGTACTATTATAATCCCTTTTTTAGAGAGTATAAGTGTCTTGCCTATTGTCACAAACTAATAAGTATTGTAACTAGTATCCTACCACAGGTCTGACTCTAAAATCCATGCTTTTAACCAGTGTAGGATAACCATGACATTATTTCTGTAAGATGCATACTTCCTCCTTGCTTCTAGTGTTTATAATTTTAACTCACTGGTTTTCATCTGAAGATATATCCTCAAAGCTCCCTGTATAGACCCCTGAACATGATGGTTAGCTCTTTTCTCATTCCCCATCATTACCGAAATTTCTGTTCCAAGTTGAGAGTGAGTGAACAATTGGTAAAGAAGAGCATATATAAGAACTCTAGTTTAGATGCAGCAACCATACTCATGAATATGTGCTATATAAATACATCCCTTTTTATTTTCAACTCTTCACTCCAAACTCTGATGGTGGAAGATGCCAAATGGCTTTTAGCTGAAAACTTCCTATTTAAATGTTGAGCTTCCAAAGAATTATTAATAATTTGTTTCTTGGAGGAGAGTTCTCTTTTAAGGCTCTTAAGTGAAAGATTACCTGCCAATCTTTTTCTAAGGCAGAGAAGACATTTTACAAATGCTAAGTAGGGAGACCCGATTGCTTAATTTACCAAGTATATTTTCTCTTTGCATCATTTTATTCCCACACAGTTGGGGACTCTTGGCTGTCTTAAAAAAATCCATTATCTTTGAGATAAAAAATGTTCTTATTGTTCACACAGACCTAAGGCAGTAGAGAAAGTAAAACATAATGACAGGATACATAGTCATACATTGTTATACCTTATCAAAATAAGAGAGAATTTAATATCATTTTCTTTCTTTGTCTCATTTATATACTCAGGAATATTTCCTGGTCATAGGAAAAAAAGTTATATTCAACAATCCTACTCAAAGAAACTCACTATTTAAATGTAGGCTGAAAATAAAAGTCAGATATAAATGCTGTTACAGAGTTGATCTCTGACCAGATTTTGTGGGCCACCTTCTTCATTCCTTCACTTTTTTATGGCCATTTAAATAAGACCTGAGAGATTGATTGTGATATTTCTAGGCTTGATTATAGCTAAAGAAAGCAGTAAAAGCAACAAAATTTTATTAAGAACGTATCACCTGGAGTATCTGCCCTAAATCTAGTTTGCAGAAATAAGCTCAAGAATCTAGACCTCTGTAACTCTTTGATTGCCCATGTGTCTTTTTTGCAAATTATGTTCACCTGAGAGATGCTAATATGGCTCAGGAAGCCCCTTCAGCACTCAAGGGGTCAAGAACAGGAGAGACTCCATCTCTGCTGGATATGTACCTTGAAATTAACAGGGGAAAACCATCTGGAATTTATATCCTTGTGACTGGTATAAATTGAATAAATAGATTTTCAGTAAACATGATGTAAACACTCTGTTCTTCTCCTATAAATAACACAGCAACCCTAAATTTTCTTGAGCCTCTTTAAGTCTTCAGATATTAATGAGACCAAATCCCCTAACTTGTTGACTGTACCTGACCCAGACATCCAAACGACAACCAATTGCCTTGTGTAATATTCTGAGGCGACCGGAGGCTGTTTTCCAGATGTACATCATCAATTCCAATTTCAATTCCAACCTTCTTTGGAAGTCCAGAATACTAGGCCCACGGGGCTTCTGCCCATTCCACTGCACATAACTGTCCTTGCTAATGCTACTGTTCCCTTGTGTACCAGTATTAAAGTCCTTGCACCTCAAAATCTCAAATAATTCCAATTTCTGTGCATAAGTAAACAGATACCTCTCCCTCTCTATTACAGGCTTCATCCTGGTATCCACACTGATGACCTCAAAAATTCTGCTAAATTTCCTCATGAAAATTGTTTTATCAGCCTTTGCTAGAAAGGTACAGCTCAGAAATCAGAGCTAGGGAAACAGATGCCTTGCTATACCCCTCTATTGTCCTTTGCAATCAATCCTTTGCCTTTTCTCCAGGCACTTGGATACAAACATCTTCCTAAAAAGTCTTTGTGGTAAAGGCAATCTATTCCCACCAAAAAAACATCTAGGATCCACTGAACTAGCACCTTGTTACACTTGGTAAATATGTATGTATATCAATTACAAAACTGGGGCCTCTACTGTTGCTTAATACCAGCTCAAACGGTGAGGTGTAATTGTATTAATTGATCAAGCATATGCAAATGCAGTCATTTCACCATGCCACCCTCCCCCATGCTTGAGCATCACCACTTACAAGTTATCTATATATTTTAAATTCTTATTCAAATCACACTTGTTTATACTTTACCAAAACCTTATTTTATATTGATTATAAGATCTCTATTATGTTACTTAACAATATATCTTATGTTACTTAGATATAGGTGGGCTTTTATCATTAGAATGAGCCCCTGGTTGCCACATCTGTATATTATTCATTTTTGTGTTTCCCACAATGTCTAACACAGTATTCTATAACTAGTAAGCACCCAAGATAATTTTATTGAATGAACAATAAAACTACCAACTTCAGTCAAAAGCCAAATAAAATAACAATAGAACATATGTGTAGTAGTTATGGAGGGTTTATTTTACAAGTCAAGTATCTTCCTGTTGGTAATACCACTTTCCCACTTTTGCTGGTTTCTGACAGGAATACCTATACAACTTCAATTTTACTGGGATTTATTCAGAATTATAATGACCTAACTCAATACCTGCCCATGTCTCTATGTTACTGCTATGCAAATATTTGGAAGAAAGATTAAATTCTCTCTCAAAGGCAGGGCAAGATTTTTCAAGATACCATACTTGCTATGAAAACCAACTAAAAATGAATGTAACACTGCAACTTCTAAATCATATTTACATCTCATAGAATGTTTTTAGTTTTAATGTACTGAATTCTTGGTTTCTTTACATACTGATAAAATTGCTAAGTAAACATAACCTATTTTCTTATTTTTCCCTTTATTTTGCATTCTCTATTCTTACACCTAGTTTTTTGTAGGGTAAGACATTGGTTCTTAGTTTAGCTTTATTTCTTTTGTACATTATACTCAACTAAACAACTATATAGATGCATCATCAGTAACAGAGTGATTTACTTAAAATTTTGTTTGATACAATAACCTGATTGAGAAACGAACTATAGCTTATTTTCTTGGTAGTAAGCTCATTATCCATACTTGAGAATATCTCCCCACTCCCTGTTAATAAAGAAGAGATTTGGATAACAATATCTAATTGACAATTCCTAATGTTGAGTTAATTGACCATTGATCATACAAACTTAGGCTACAGACAGAATTAGGTAGAATTTTCCAGATTGGGCTCTAAGGATTGGACGCTGGTGGTCAGACAAAAGGAATAGGTTGGATCCCCCAGAAATAGGAAAAGAAATGGGAGGATATTGATTTTTTGTGTGGCAGAGATGAGCATCCCTCATATATAGGGTCCTGAGGTAGCAGGACTACAAATCAGAAGACTATGGCATTCTCTGGGGTCTGGATGCCAGGTGTGGCATGGTCAGGAGAGAAAGTGAGAAGCCTGCTGAGGCCATATGGGCATATATGGAGTCCATCTACCAGCCAAGCAGCTGGTCTTGAGCCAGGAATACCTTTGCAGCCTCCCCAGTGGCCAAATGACCATATGGCTCTCCCTAATTTTAACTACAATCCCAGAGTTTCTGAAATAACCTAAAAGCAAGGTGGTTGCTTCAAAAACTTGACCAAAGAATGTGAAAAAGCCCAAAGAATATATGATTTGCAGAACTAAGAAATGTAATTTCCTTGTGAAATAATAATACATTTTTACATTTGTATCTGTTCAACAATATAACTGGTTAATTAGCATCTAAGTTTCTCAGTGGTTTAACAAACCACTTTACACTTGAGTAGTAAACTATCAGAACGTGCATTCTAGGATAAAAGTCCATCTAAGCTAACAGAAAACCAGCATTGGTAGCCCTTACTGGATTTGCTGCTAAGCTTCAGAGGTCTGACGATAAATTCAGATCCAAGAGATCGGCCTGCAATGGAATACAATGTCATTAACAGGAGATATAGAGCAAGATGGCAGAACAGGCATTTCTGGCACTTGTTCCTTTGCAGCATTATCAATTTGAACAACTATTCATGCACTAAAATACATTTACAAAAGCTAAGGAATCCAGGTGACAGATTACAGCACCTGGGTGGAGAAAAAAAAGAAAAAAGAAAAAAGAAAAGATGAGATGCATTGAAGAGGGTAGAAAGGAAAGTTTCACCTCTAAGCCCAGGAAGCACAGAGAGAGATGATATCCTCGACGTGGGGGAAGGGGAATGAAATGAACTCCTGACTTTACTGTGAACCCCAACACCAGACCCACCCCAGTAAACCTCAGTTCCAGGTCAGTGCCACGGTCCACGGTTGATACCACAGACCTAGGCTCCAGGCCAACTCCAAACACAGACTGGTCCCAGGCTCCAGGCCTGTCCCAGTGTGAAGCCAGCTCCCATGGACCCAGCCTCCAGGCCATTCCCCATGAATCCAGGGTCCAGGCCTGCCCAGTGCCAGCCTGCTCCAATGGACTCAGGCACCAAGAATGCCCATGAAGACACAGTGTCAAGCTGATAACTGAAGACCCAGGCACAGAGCTCACCCACCCACTGACACAGGTGCCAGGCCAACCCACTGCAACCTCAAACTCCTGGGCTCAAGTGATCCTCTTATCTCAGCCTCCCAAGTAGCTGGGACTATAGGCACATGCCATAACACCAGCTCATTTTTCTATTTTTAGTAGAGACAAGGTCTTACTCTTGCTCAGGCTGGTCTCAAACTCCTGAGCTCAAGCAATCCTCCTGCCTCAGCCTCCCAGAGGGGTAGGATTACAGGCATGAGCCACCGCGCCCAGCCCTCCCATCTAAATGTCTAGAATCCTAATGATATTTAAACAAAATATGAATCAAACAAAAGATTATGAGGAGAAAAATACCAATAAGGAGAAACACACATACATTTTACATTTGTCTGGACACGTTCTATTTGATACATATGTGGGGGGAGGCCTGTAAATGGATATGGGAAAATGAGGGACATATATGTGTGTGTGGGTGTGTAGATCTATATGTGTTATACTTTATATATTTTTATAACGTATTTATTGTATACAGATAGAAGTATAGATAGATTTTAATTCTATAGCTGTTTGTTAGAGAAAATTTCAAGTTCTCCAAATTCCATAGACAAGTCTGGACAAATGTATGACCTTTTTAGATTCCTCATAGCACAATGCGGCATTTATCGTGTATTTTCCTATAACAATATTGTTTTAAATATAATATTACAGAAACTATTCTAAGAGTATTTTCCTTCAAAAAACTCATCTTTGGAAGCAATGCATTTGTTTTATGATAATTCTGTTTACAATATGTTTTAAGCTTTTTAAAGTAATAGAATACAATCTTATTGTAATATTTTCTTTAAAATGAAATATGGTTTTATTATATCAAAATTATCTAGATTACTCCAGTTTTTTAATTAAATTTGAATTTAAAATGAAGAATGAAGAATTTTTAAAATAAACCATTGTTTCTTTACAGATAATTTTAAAACAGAAGTTTGAAAACACTTTCAATAATTGTCCCAAGATTGGAATAACTATAGAATCACCAATGCATTACTTTTAAAGGACAACATTCATTTGAATAAATATTTTAGCATAGTTTTAACAAATCAAATTTTATTTTAGTCAAACCTCATAGAATGGTCAGAAATGATTCACTGAAATACAAAGATAATTCAAAATGAGGTAAATAAATTTCAAGAAAGTTCCAAGTGACTACGGGAATAATTTTTAGAGAAAAATAATTGTCCTTAAGTGAGAAATGTGATAAATTATAAAAAAAGTCAATCTGTGATTTAAGGTCACATACTGATGGAAGGGTAAAATAAATTTTTAGGGGAATCTTAGACATTATAATATTATATAATCCAATGCTTAATTTGGAACGAAAACCACGTATACTGAAATCTAGGTCTTAAAAATAAAATTTTAACTCGAACATGTCATCCAAGGACCAAGGGAACCGTGGGGCTCACGCAGTGCCATGGGGTAATGATTTGTGTAAACATAGCATCCACACGATTTGATTCAATCTTTAGAATCTTTTCTCTTAGTGTTCCCATATTCTTTATTAACTTTAAATATCATTTTATAGACTACACATTTTTACTAAATTTATAGGCTGTAAGTGGCATATGAATATCTTTACCTCACATATTTTTAGGTTGTTTGGTGTTCGTTTAAATCATTAGAGAATAAAAAATTACAATAAATTTAGGAGAATAAGATAATGATTTGGAATAAAAATGAGGAAATGTCAACATAAAAGCTCTAAGTTGGGATTCATTTTATTTCCTATTTGATTTTATAAAGAATTTATGATAAGATAGAAAATGAATTGCATTAAATGTTGATTTGAAAATACTTTCTAAAACTATAAACACTACATACTTCAAACAATGGACTAAACATTATAAATCTCTCTGTATAAAAAGATGTAATCAGGAAACAAATACTCAACATAGATTTTTATGGTATATAGCATGTAAGCATATTCAGAAAACTAGAGGTTGGTATCGGGGATTTCAGACAGAAATCACAAACAGCCTAAAATTGTAATCCATTTATCCACTTGTCCCAGGATTTTTCACTTTAAGAGACTGAAAAAAAAATACCACTGATATTTTTAAACAGCATTTTTAAGGTATAAGTAAAACACTTAAAATGTACATGTTTTCAGTTTTTTGGTTTTGTACATTTCCAGTTCTTGGCTGTTACAAATAAAGCTACTGTGAACATTAATGTACAATCTTTGTACCGACATATGCATTTATTTCTCCTGGGTAAATGATTGGAATGACTGGGTCATATGGTAGATGTATCTTCTCTATTGCAACTTTTTTTTAAGTTTTTATTTTGACCTTTACACTTATAGAAAAGTCACAAAGTGTTATAATTTTCTCATATCTGTCATGCAATTTCCATAATGTTAACATCTTATATAACCTTAGTGCAATTATCAAGATCAGGAAATTACCATTGGCACAACATAATAACTAAGACCTCATTTGAATTTCGCTTTTTTCAATAATAAATTTTACTGTTCCAGGAGTTTGTTGAGAATCCCATATTACATTTAGTTGTCATTTCTCCTTAGTCTCCTCCAGTCTGAAACAGTCTTTAGTCTTTCCTTTCTTTTATGACCTTGTCACTTTTGAAGAATGATGACGATCAGTTATTTTGTAGAATGTCCTTCAGTTTGGTTTTGTCTAAAGTTTTTTCATGATTGGAATAGATTATGCATGTTTGGCAATATTACCACAAAAATGTTGTTGTGTGCCTTTAAGAAAACACACTGAATCTATTTTCCAAAGTGTTTGTATCATTTTATATTCCCATCAGCAGAGATATGGTCAGTCTTCTCAGTTTTAGCCATTCTAGTGGTTACTTAATAGTAGCTCTAGTGGAGCTGTTTGCCATCCGTATGTGGTGAAGTATCTGTTCAAATCTGCCGATTTTTTAATTGAATAATTATTCAATTGTTCTCTTCTGATTAAATTGTAAGAGTTCTTTACATATTTTAGACACAAGTCTTTTGTTGGATGTATGTTTTACTAATAATTTCTCATAATCTGTGGCTTCCCTTCCATTTTCATAACAATCTATTGCAAATTGCAAAAGGTTTTTTTTCCAATTTATTGATTTTTTTCTGTTATTTTGTGCTTCACTTTTAAGAAATCTTTACCAAACTCAAGATCTCCTATTTTTTCTCCATGCATTTTATAGTTTTATTTCATAAATTGGGTCTAATGATTCATTTTAACTTTCATACATTAACAAAAATTTAAGGATTAAAGTTCTTTTTTTTTTTTTTTTTTTTACATATGGCCATCTAATGGCACCACCAGTATTTGTTGAAATCTATTGCAATTTAGATCAGGATAAAAACGTACTAAAAAAGAGCAGGTAACATCTATTTACACATTTCTGTTTCACTAAAGCAAATTTCTAGAAGTTTAATTTCTGGGTAAAACAGCACATACTTTTTTATTGTTGTTCTAATTCAAAGCCTTCTTGCTTTCAATTCAAGATTCTTTTTTTTTTAGTTTATCATTTTATTTTTTATTTCAGCATATTACAGGGGTACAAATGTTTAAGTTACATATATTGACTTTGTCCCACCCAAATCAGAGCTTCAAGCATGTCCATCCCCCAGACGGTGCGCACCACACCCATTAGGTGTGAATATACCTCTCCCCTCCTCCCCCTCCCTTTTTAAAGCTCTTGATACATACAGACAACTTATTAATATCGTCCACAAAGCTTAATTCCACTTTACTTTCCAATCAATATTGTATTAACATAATTCTGTTTGTAGATTTAAGAAGTAAAAAATCAATTTTATTTTCATTTAAATTTTCATATGGTCAAACACTGTTTTCATATATGTAACTAAGTTTGTATTCTTTCTTTTGTGAATTATTTTCTTACAGTCTCACAATTTTTCTACTGATAAGAAAGCTTTTCAAATATTCAGAAGATTATCTCCTATGCTTGTTATACATGGTGCAAATTCTTTTTCCCCCCTCAGTTTGTCTTTTATAGTATGTAAAATGTTGTTATACAGAATCCTTAATATTAGATACTTAAAGCTTTCACTCTTTTTTTGGTTTGTGCTTTTGCATGCAGAATAAAAGCTATAAGACCAGTTAAAGAACTATGAGAGCACTTAAAATATGACATAGAATACTCTTCCTAACACAGTAAGTCAAAAAAGAAAATCACAAAAAGGATATATACGATATGAAATCTGTTTTAAGGACCTAGAGGAAAAAAGACTAAAAATCTAAAGTGTTAATGACCATTGCTTTGTTATTGTGTAACACAGATGATTTTTATTGACTTGTGTGTTTCCCACATTCTCCATTACCAATTTTGCCACTTTATTATGAGAATGTAATTATTACAAAGGCAAAACCCTCTTCCCAGATTTAGGTGGTAATTACTTATGTGTTAAATATTAATAAAGGCTCCATCAAAACTATCAATATTATGGCTTTTAGACAATTATGCTATGAACTTGGCTATGCTATGAACTTATCAAATTTCCTGACATTCTATCAGGGTAACTGAACCAATACTCATGTCCAACTGTGTAATATTAGAAATTAGCATTTTTTTCTCACATTATTTCTACTGTGTTCATATATTTGTGCCTAAAACACTCCACATGTAATTCTATTCACATTATAAGCATATTTAGCAACCTTGGGCGCATTTGAACCATAGTGTTTTAAATCAATTAAGCATGCATGAGATCTGGAATAAGAGAAAAATATACAATCTATCTAAGCTGCTGCTGTTTTATACTATTGCTACCATGCTGCTCTCTCCTGGGTGATTATTATCTCATTAACTTTTAAACCAGTTTGGAAATAATTTACTCAAAATTTAGGCTTAATTAACATTATTTAGGGTCACTACAACATTGGGGGCCAGTCTTATTTAAATTTTAACTTTTAGAACTCTACCATAAAAATTAGAGAATCATGTACTTTGTAAGAAAAGAATGTGACCCTGTTATACAATTATAATTAGGATGATATGAACTTAAATCCTTTATGGCATTCATTGCAAGCCATCACTTACTTGACACAATGGCCTAATTTTTCATTAATTAAACAATGTGCTTGTTAATAGGATTGGAGGTTGTTTTTATTATATTTCTAGAATGGCTGATGAGCATTCCTGGTCCAATTTAGGGCCCAGGATTAGGAATATCAGTTTTCCATGTTTAGAGGCTACAAGTGGCTGTCCTAGTAGTCAGGGTCAGTGGACATAGAAAGACAAAACTGTACTAAAGGTCGCAGGATGTAATTCACAGGGCACCAGGAGTCTCATCTCAACAGGAATCAGCAGTAGAGCAGCGCTAATATGACAGAAGTTTAGACAGGCAGAAATGGTTTTATAGACATTTTAAAATAATTATATTAGTATCTAGTAAGAACATGGTATGAATTTAAGGTAATTTCATAAAGAAGAAAAATTCTATAGTAATTCAAAATACAAGGCATCATGATATTAATATAAACTGCAGCAAAGAGGAGATGGGCAATCTGGTTCAACATAACTCATGAGTTGTGTGACTTTGAAAAAGTCATTTTACCCATCAGTTCCTTAGCTTTATGTTCTATATCTTTTATTTTTTTATTTCAAAATATTATGAGGGTATAAACATTTTTGGTTACATGTATCAATTTTGTTATGCTTGAGTCAGGGTTATAAGTGTCCGGGATTAAAAACAATCATATTTTAATAAAGGCAGGAGTTAAAACCAGATGATCTCTTGATATCTCCTCCAGCTCGATTTAATCCTAAAACAGCAAGGAACAGAGACCTGCATTCATACAACAGTATGCAGCAATTTTGCTTACTCAGAAGATGAAAATTGTGGGTGAATGCCTAAAATTTTAACAGTGGTCTCCATGATCACCTTTCTCTAGGCAGTGGGATCATAGGTGCCTTTTACTTTCTTCTATGCACTTTTCTACATTGCTGTTCCTTAAATCACTGGGATAAAAATAATTTTTTAAAAGGTGAAAAAGATGAGAAAACAGTAGTATTAGAACTTTCTGGGACATTAGTAGGCTTGGAATGAAAACTTGGACAAGTGATAGTGATTTTTAACTAGATATAGGCTGTAAGGCACTAGTGCTCATTCTTGGCTGCACTTTATAATCACTTGAGGGAGCTTAAAACAAGTATCCTCACTTTAGTCCCAATCCCTGGGATTGCAATTTAATTGCTCTAGTATGTAGCCCAAACATTTGTCTCTTTTTAAAAAGCTATCCAAATGATTCTAATGTGTAGCCAAGACTGGAACAAAACTTCTCTGGAATATAGCTAAGAGTTAGTACTGTCCGTCTTAGGTATGAAACTTTTGGATAAAGAGCTGAACAATTTTCTGGTGATAAAAGTAACATTTTAGGAAATTTAGCATCTCAGGATTACGAAATCTCCATAGACCAGAAGAAAAAAAAAAGGAAACTAATTTTTATTATGAGAAACTGAGTATCAGAAGTCCAATCTTTTTGAGAAACGAAAGCCTGATATCAGAAACATGAGTCTATTGGAAGGAAATCATATGTAATTAAAGGAATAGGTAAAATGCACATCACCTGGACCTAAAGGAATTTTATTTATTCAGACACTAAATTACAATTTCCTTCTCTTCTGTGCTAGTAAGTGAAACTAAACACACTCATTAAGCTAAGAAAGAGAGAGAGAGAGAGAGAGGGAGAGAGAGAAAGACTTTTATTACCTAAGGCAAAAGTGTCAAACAAGATTAAATTGGAGTCATCTGTGTGCCCATCTCCGAAGTGACAGTTTTCCCTGTTGTGGTTTGCTGCCCTTCAGGGCAAAATACTATGAGACTCTTGCTATCAGATTTACTGTAAGACCTTGCTGTTACCCATCTGAAACTAGATTTTACTGCTGGAACGCACATCAAATTTTGTGAAATATGTTTTACATAATTGAAAATAATAAGATTTAGTGCAGGAAATTATGACTTAGAGATTTAGTTAATAAAGCTTATAGTAAATCATATTAGATATCACTGAAGTTAAAACATACTATTTTTATTCTTTTCTTGTCTTTAGATATATATATCTCAGGTGCTATCAAAAATCTCAGGACAACACTATTTGAAAAAGAAGTGCCTCTATTATCTCCCATCCTCAATGATTATTATAAAAGTGCTTCCAATAATTTATAAACTTAAAATTCAAATGGAGCTTTATTTATCCTTTATAACTATTATATGCCAATAACAGTATCCTGATTTTTACAAATGTCAATTTTCATTCATTTATACAGTCAATAAATAACTATTCATTACGAACCAGGTAACAGTATGAGGGACTAGCATCAGGGATCTAAGCAAACAATAAATTTTGTGAGGTAAGTAGAGGTGCAAATGGAAGGCTTGAACGCCACACGTTCAATGCTAGAATCAGACGAAGCCCAGAGTGTCTGCAGGAGGACTACATGGCCCAGATGTCGTGAGGGACTCATAAATTTTCCCAAAGCCATTTTTAAGCAAAAAAAAAAAAATCCAACTTGAAAGAAAACTCAGATTTAATCAAGTGAGTTAGGGGGAAAAAGAAAAAAGTAGGTGATGGGTTACAGAAGAGGAGAAAAGGGTAGGTAGAAGGGTAACTATATAGGCAGATGCTGCATTGTGGTATATACACTTATAGAAAAAAAGGAAGCAGAGAGCTTGCATGGAAAATCAGATTGCTAGAGTATGGATTGTTAGTGAAGAGAGAAACAGAGAGTCAGATTATGACGGATCTTACCTGGCTTCAAGGAATTCGGACTTTAGTCTTAGTGCAATAGGAAATAGATTTAAAGTAACAGAGGCACTGACTGGATTTTCATTTTAGAGAGACTACACTGGTTGTGGGGTAGAGAATGAATTGGAGGAGTGCATGATTAACTTATGTAGACCAGTTATGAAGTGGCAGTTTTCGGCTAGGTGAAATATTATATAATAATAGCCAGTACTAAAACAGTAGCAGTTTTATTTCTCACACTTACTTTCTGATATCGGAATTATCATCCCCTTTGACAGATAAGGAAAGCACAGCTCAAAATATTATGGTAATTTATAAATATCAGAACTAATAACTTCCATTATTGAGATTTGATGCCAGAATTACCAGAAAGCAAAGTCTAACTTTGATATCTATGAGAGAATTGGTTAGAAATGAGTACTTATATTTAACACCATAATTCGTACATTTTTATTCACTCAAAATATTTCATAAACATTTATTGAACACTCACCATTCACAATTCTCCATGCCATGAATTTAGAGAAATAAAAATGAATGAGCACCTTGCTCTCAAGTGCTCAGTAAATAATTCTACAGTCTTTTTGCCATAGGGACTGCCTTATAGGGTGTCTAACTGTGAGTTACTTTCATAAGATAACAGATGCTTCCTGTTTAGCATGTAACAAAGATTTTACTTACAAGTTCTGCACAGTATATTTATTAAAGCAGTATTCTGCACATATTTTGTGCCAGGTGTTCTACATTACTAAACAGACATGCTCCCTACACTCTTAGAGGTTATTCCAGATTGAACAAATCCTAAAACACTACAGTCAAATAATTTGTAGACAAAATGGCTACTGACTTGGGATAAAACAAAATTTAAAGAAGTTATATTTTGAAATATAGAGACTAACATCCAGTAATACAATATGTAAGAGTTCAAAATTAATAAATTCTTCATTGATACACATAGTATAGGGAGAGGATCAAGTAATTGCCCAAAGTTTTCAATATATGCTGATTATTTTCTGGGAAAATATACTTCTATTTTTTATAATTTCCCCATAGTTTTATTCCTATTATACAGCCTCTTTTTCATTTTTGAATAATCAGACCCTCTACTTTCACTAGTACCCAACCTTCTTACCTTTTACTTTCTATTTCCCATTGTCCTGAAAGTGAGTCCGCATGTGGAAGACTGACTTAAAGGGTTTCATATAATGGTCATTTCTCTTCTCAGAAAAGTAATTCTTAGGAGTTGAATTGTGTCCCTTTCAAAAAAAATCACATATTGTGATTTATTTGGAAATAGGGTTATTGCATATGCAATTAGTTAAATTAAGATGAGGTCTTTAGTGTGGGTCCCAATCAGTGTGATTGGTGTCTTTATAAAAAAGGAAAATTTGGATACAAACACACAACCACAGGAAGAACACCATGTGAAGACAAAGACAGAGATTGAGGTGATGCTTCCACAACACTAAGAAATGACAAAGATTGCCCACAAACCACCGGAAGCTAGGGAAAAGACATAAAACAGATTTTCCTCTCAGCCTCAGAAGAAATCAACACTTCTGACACCTGAATCTCAGACTTCAAGCTTCCAGAACCATGAAACCATAAATTTCTGATGTTTAAGCCGTTCAGGTTGTGGTACTTTGTTACGATAGCCCTAGAAAACTAATACAGCAGTGAATTCTACATAAAGTGCCAGCCAATCTGTTTGCACTTCATTTTACTTGCTGACTATCCTAGAAAGTAAATCTCAAATAATTTAACTACTTGCTATGATCTGAATGTCTCACCAAAAGTTCATAGGTTGGAAACTTAATCCCCAATACAACTGTATTGGGAGGTGGAATCTAAAAAGAGATGATTGGGTCATGAGGGCTCCACCCTCATAAATGGAATTAATGCTATTATCACAGAGTGGGGTCAGTTATCTTGAGAGTGGATTGCATAAAGCCAGCCCAGCCCCCGGTGCCTTTCTCTCAATCTTGCACTCTTTCCCTTCTGCTGTGTTATGACTAAGCACCAAGTCTCCTGCCAGATGCCAGAGCCAGGCTCTTGGTCTTCTCAGCCTCCAGAACCATGAGCCATGTAAATCTCTTTTATGAACTACACACTCTGTAATATTCTATTATAGCAACACAAAATGGGCTAAGACATATTCCATTTGATAACATAAACAGGATACATATTAAAATCAAAAGTAAAAGTCAGTACTTAATCAAACACTACTTCATAGAATAGTAATTCCATAAGATATTACTGAAATTAGGTGAAAAAACACCTTTGGACAGCAAATCATTTGGAGAAGCATTGATTTAAATAAGAGTAGATTTATTCATTACAGGATTTTTCAGAACCCTTCACATGCTAAAATATATTGTGAATCAGCCAGAGAAGAATCTCTCTTAAGAATTAAACAGATATTCTAATACAATTAAATTGACATAGTTATTTGGATGCAATCATTTAAGCTATGTTTAAATGACACTATAAAAATGGAAGATTATAATGTGTACAGCAAACATCTCACACAATCAATTCATAACTAAGTGCACACAAATCATGGGTAACTTTCACTTTTTATTTCTGTATCTTTTAGCAATTTTTATGTTTGTGTTATTTTATAACCAAGAAAACTTGTTTTTATTTGTACAAATTTATGTAATACATGTGAAATTTTATTGCATGTATATGATGTGTAGTGATCAAGTGAGGGTATTTAGGGCGTCTATAACCCGAGTATAACACATTTTTAGTCACCCTACTGTTTTCAAACATTGAATTTATCCCTTCTATCTTACTGTATCTTTGTCTGTATTCTTTTAGTCACTTTTTTTCATCCTTCCCTCTTCCCCAACTTACCCTTCTCAGTCTGTTTTCTTTCCACTCTCTAGCTTCATGTAACCAAATATTTTAGCTCTCACATATAAATGAGAACAAGCAAGATTTGTTCATGGTTATTTAAGATTATGACCTCCAGTTCCATCTATGTTGCTGCAAATGACGATTTCATTCTTTCTTGTGGATGAATAGTATTCCATTGTGAGTGCGTGTGTGTACTTTATCCATTCATTCATTCATGGAGATTTAGGTTGATTACATATCTTTCCTATTGTGAATAGCACTGCAATAAACATGCAAATGCAGGTCTCCCTTTGATACAGTGATTTCTGCTCCTTTGGGTAAATACCCAGTGGTGGGATTGCTGGATCAAATGGCAATTTTATTTTTAGTTTTTTGAGAGATCTTCATACTATTTTCCATATTGGCTACACTAATTTACATTTCTACCAACAATGTATGAGTTCCCTTTTCTCCACATCCTCATCAACATCTGTTATTTTTTGTCTTTTTATTAATAACCATTTTGACTGGGGTAAGATGATAGTTTCTTGTTTTTTATTTGCATTTCTCTGATGATTAGTGATGTTTAGCATTTTTCATATACCTGTTGGCCATTTGTATGCCTTTTGAGAAATGTCTATTCATATTCTTTGTCCAATTTTTAATGGGATTATTTGGTTCATTTTTTGTTGCATTGTTTCAGTTCTTTGCATATTCTGAATATTAGTCTTCTGTCAGATGAATAGTTTGCAAATGTTATCTCGTATTAAACAGGTTGTCCCTTCACTCTATTATTATGCAGAAACTTTAGTTTAATTAAGTCCCATTTGTCTATTTTTGTCACCTATTATTTTGAGTCTTAGTCATGAATTCTTCGCTTTGATCAATGTCCAGAAGAGTTTTCATTAGGTTTTCTTCTAGTATGGTTATGGTTTCAAGTCTTAAAGTCTTAACTAAGGAGGTGAAAACAATACACATATTTGCTCTCACCTGGACCTCTCACTCTTGCCACAAGTGTTAGGGTGGAGGGAAATACCTATGGCCAAATGTATAATTTTCTACTGCAAGTGACATGGTCTTCTTTAAAGTCTTAAATATATACAATTTGATTCTCCTACTGATGCTTGGTATAAACTCCACATGATGTCTTTGCCCACTGCATAAAATTATAATACCCTAGTGTCCACTGGGTTGTACAGCCAAAGTGGTAGGGCTGTGTACATCACAGATCATACCCAATAAAGCTTTTTTCTACTCAATACCAACTCAAAAGTAGACAGTTCTCAATGTCACATGGTAAGTGAGATAAAGGAGTATTCCCAAGCATGAAATAGGCTACAATAAGAATGCAAATGTCCACCATTGTGCTTACATTTTGTGAATGAGAGGTGGAAAAATGCAATTATTTGTCCTTTTCTTTTAAAGAGAAATCCCAGCATGATCCAGCATGACTCAGCTCACCAGATCCCTAACAACTTTACCAACATGGCAGGAATCTGAATCTCTACAGGGCTTATCTCCTACCTTCTGGAAAATGTCCACTTTAGGAAGGGCTCTGACATACTTGCCATTTCTTATTCATCTGGTTCAATTAACCCAATGTTATTGATACAATAAACCAAAGTGTTGTTCTGCAAAACACCTAGTCTAAATTTCTTTGAACTATATGCTAACAGAGCTATTCTTATTCATCACCCATGAATGAAAACTGCTTCCAGTCTTCTTCCTTTATAAGCAGAGTTTAGAATGCATATACTAGATCACTACATACCATATGCCCACAGCAGACATACAACCACATCAGCCACAACAGCTGCCATTGGAGCTACTACTTGGTTGAACTTTGGGTAATTCACTGCCATTTCCAGGATCCATTTGGTTTTTGCATGGGCAAGACAGGTAAATTTTAGGGAATATGGTGGGGACTGTGACCACGACATTCTTTCAGTCTTTAAGGTAATTGCACTGATCTCTGTGATTTCTCTCCCTCCCCTCACTTCCCTGCCTGTAGGATGAAATATTGTTTCTTATGTACTATCTTAGCTATGTGGGCCAGTTCCAAAGACTTCAACTTGGCCATCTCTACCACAAAACACTTTACCCCGTAGGCCTCACATCTTTCTTTTTCCCTGAGGTACACTAAGTTTTTTGTTCCCACAGTTCTATTCAGGCCAGGCCCTTTCTGGCTGCAATTTTCAACTTCACTACTTATTATGATAATTGTACCCAACATGCTTTGAATAGTTAAGTGCTGACATTATGCCTCTGTTATTGGGAATCCTATCATTCATATTATTACCAAGCAGCTCATTCCATAACAGCATTTTCTATCATCAGCCAGGCCTGGAGAGGACAGCCACCAACATGCTTTTCAATGATGCTGGAGTCCATCTGAAATCAGTGGTTGCCTGGGCATAGAGATGAAGAAAGGCAAGGATTGCAAAAAGGCATAAAGAAACTTTTGAGGGTGATGGAAATGTACAGTATCATGATTTTACTTGTGGTGACACAGGTGTATTCATGTGCCAAAATTTATTGAATTGTACATTTTAAATATGTATAGTTCATTGTATACACATTATACCTAAATAAACATGTTAAAGACTAATGGTGAATTTACATTCAAAATAAAGACTGATACAGACATATGAAGTCTGAACAAGAAATTATGAGTTGGTTTCCATTTAAAAATCAGCTTGGCTTCTATAATAAGGCAAGAGAAACTTTTGGGAAGTTTTTAAATAAAATTAGTATTCTTTGTAAAGTCTTACAAAAACAAATTAAGTAAAAATTATCAACCATTAACTGACAAGATGTAATCTTCCATAATAATTATATTTTTAAATTCTATGCAATGTTTTAACCCACTAAATTATATGCATAAAAAGAATGAATCATAATTTCCTTCTCAAAATCCGTAGGAGTTATTGAAGTCCAGTATTGAGATTTGAGTTTGTGTTCCTAATGCTAGAATCATAAAAGATGTATTGTTTACACATAAAACTAAGTTGACTATATCATATTAAAATAACATTTTTAGTTTTTATTTCAGCATATTATGGGGGTACAAATGTTTAGGTTACATATATTGCCTTTGCCCCACCTGAGTCAGAGATTTAAGTGTGTCCATCCTCCAGATGGTGTACACCGTACCCATGAGATATTAATATACCCATCTGCTCCCTCCCCTCTCCCACCTGCCTGACACTCAGTGAATGTTACTACTGTATTTGCACATAAGCATTGGTCACTTAATACAAATTTGATGGTGAGTACAGTGGTGCTTGTTTTTCCATTCTTGGGATACTGCACTTAGTAGAATGGGCTCTAGCTCTATCCAGGATAATACAAGAGGTGCCAGATCACCATTGTTTTTTGTGGCTGATTAGAAATTCCATGGTATACATAGACCACATTTTCTTAATCCACTCATGTATTGATGGGCACTTGGGTTGTTTTCACATGTTTGCAATTGTGAATTGTGCTGCCATAAACATTCTTGTGCAGATGTCTTTTTTATAGAATGTCTCTTTTCCCTTTGAGTAGATGCCTATTAATGGGATTGGTCGATCAAATGATAGTTCTACTTGTACCTCTTCGAGGTATCTCCATGTTATTTTCCACAGAGATTGTACTAGTTTGTAGTTCCACTAGCAGTGTATGAGTGTTCCTGTCTCTCTGCAACCATGGCAATATTTATAGTTTGGGGACTTACTGATAAAAGCTTTTCTCACTGGAATTAAATGATATTTCATGGTGCTTTTGATTTTCATTTCCCTGATGATTGGAGACATTGAGCATTTTTTCATATATTTGTTGATCATCAGTCTATCTTCTTTTGAAAGGTTCCTGTTCATGTCCTTTGCCCACTTTTTAATGGAGTTGTTTGATTTTTCTTGCTGATTTGCCTGAGTTCTATACAAATTTTAATTATCAGCCCTTTATTGGATGTGTAGCATGTGAATATTTTCTCCCATTCTGTAGGTTGTCTGTTTGCTCTCGTGATAGTTTCCTTGGCTGTGCAGAAGCTTTTCAATTTGATCAGGTTCCAATTATTTATTTTTGTTGTTGCTATGATTGCCTTTGGGATCATCTTCATAAATTCTTTGCCAAGGCCCATATCTATAAGAGTTTTTCCAACATTTTCTTCTAGAATTCTTTTTTTGGGGGGCAGAGGGCCTTAGGTTTAAGAGTTTAAGTCTGTTGTCCAAAATGAGTTGATTCTATTTCTTCCTGATTGAGCCTAGGGAGGCTCTGTTTCTAAGAATTTGCCCATTTCCTCCACATTTTCAAGTTTATGTACATAGAGGTTTTTGTAGTATTCATAGGTGATATTTTGTATTTATGTGGTGTCAGTTGAATTTTTCCTTTTTCATTCCTCATGGAGCTTATTAGAGTCCTTTATTTTCTGCTTCTAGTTAATCTAGCAAGAGGCATGTCAATTTTTTTTCAAAGAACCAACTTTTTGTTTTATTAATCTTCCTACATAGTTTTTTTTTATTATCAATTTCATTTAGTTCTTCTCTGATCTTTGTTATTTCTTTTCTTCTGCTGCGTTTGGGGTTGGTTTGCTCATCCTTTTCCAGTTCTTTGAGACAATTCATTAGATTATTGATTTGTGATCTTTATGTCTTTTGGGTGTAGGCATTTATGGATATAAATTTCCTCTCAGGACAGCTTTAGCTGTGTCCCACAGATTTTGATAACTTGTTCTCCTTTATCATTTAGTTCAAAGAAATCTTTTGAATTCCATCTTAATTTCCTCCTTAATGCAATAATTGTTTAGGAGAAGGTTGTTTAGTTTCCATGACTTTGTGTAGATGAAAGTTTCTGTTGTACTTAGATCTTTTATTTCTATTTTTTTGTTGTTGTTTATTTCAGAATATTATGGGAGTACAAATGATTTGGATACATGAATTTCTTTTGTATATATTGATTCAACATTATAAGTATGTTCATCACTCATTGTGCATTATATCCATTAGGTGTGATTTTACCTATTCTCCTCCTTGCCTCTCCCACCTGCTTGATTTCTGTTGAGTTTTACTTCCATCTGTGCACACTATTGCTGATAAATTTGTTCCAATTTAATAGAGTGCATGTGGTGTTTGTTTTTCTATTTGGAATACTTCACTTAAAAATATCATCTCTAGTTCCATCCAGGTTATTACAAAAGGTATTAATTCTTTTTTTAATGGCTGAGTAATACTCCATGGTAAGCATATTCCCCATTTTGTTAATCCACTCATGAATTGATGGGCACTTGGGTTGACTCCACATTTTTGCAATTAATTCAAGATGGATAACAAACTTAAACCTAAGGCATGAAACTGTAAGAATTCTAGAAGAAAATGTTGGAAAAACTCTTCTAGACATCAGCCTAGGCAAAGAATTTATGAATACCCCAAAGGCAATAAGAGCAACAATAAAAAAAATCAATAAATGGAACTTGATTACATTAAAAAGCTTCTGCACAGCCAACAAATCAATAAAGTGAATAGACAACCTACAAAATGGAAGAAAATATTTGCATGCTATACATTTGATAAAGGGCTAATAGTCAGAATCTACAAAGAACTCAAGAAAATCAACAAGAAAAAAGTCAAACAACCTCATTAAAAAGTGAGCAAAAGATATTTCCATTTTTAAAGTAAAAAATTAACAATGGCTTCAAATGTGAGAAACGTTAAGTCCATGGTTTTCTCTCTTGTTCAGTCTCAACAATTTTTGTGGAATATAATTTCAACAATTGTTAATAATCATTGTTTCTTATGCATATTTTCACATTCTTGGCTATTTGGAGCTCCTTTGAACTGGCTCCTGTGTTCTTTGACATGACTCCATTAATCTTTGAAGTCTCCTTGATTTCTAGAATAATTAGATGTCCCAGGATCACCTTGTACCTTCCTTGACCCACATTTCAAATTAGTCATTTCTCCAAGGAAGAAAATAGTATTAGAAGACATAACCCTAGTGCCATGGATCATCACTGTTACTAGGATGAAATTGCTTCTAAGCAATTTCAGTGGACAAAGCTATATATTTAACTCATGACTTTTTTTGATATTTGCAATACAATTTCAATGCTGTGTTTTCCTGTTTTATTTTTGTATATATTCTAGTTACACAAAAATATTTATATTGATATATTAATATACTCCTTTATTGTTTTATCCAATAGTATAAAGAAATGAGTATCAATATAACAGTAGCAATATTACTTCTTAAAAGCTAAACTATCGCCCAGCAACATAGACATAGACAAACCTACTCTAAAATTTACTGTAGAAAGGCACAGAACCTAGACTAACTAAAACGATTCTGAAAAAGAAGAATAAAGTGGGAAGAATCACTTTATTCAAAATTAAGGCTTACTATATAGCTATAGTAATCAAGATAGTATGGTACTAGCAGGGCAGAGGAAAAGACACATAGATCAATGAAACAGAATAGAGAACCCAGAAATAGACCCAAACAAATATACCCAATTGATTTTTGACAAGGTAAAAAAATAATTCAATGAAGAAAAGATAGTCTTTTCAATAGTTCTGCAGGAGTAATTGGATGTTCATATGTTTAAAAAAAAGTTGACATAAACCTCACACCTTGTACAAAAATTAACTGAAAATGGTTCACAAATTTAAATGTAAAATGTAAAATTATAGAATTTTTATAGATCTAGGACTCTAGATCTAGGTAAATATTTCTTAGATTTAACAACAAAGTACAATCTATAAAAGAAAAAATTGATAAATGGGATCACATCAAAATTAAATAATTTTGCTTTCCACTAAATCCTGTAAAAGGATTAAATGTTATAGACTGAAAGAAGATATTTTTAAGCCACATAGCCAACAAAGGACTTGTTTCTAGACTATATAAAGAATTCTCAAAACTCAACAGAAAAAAAAATTCAGTTAGAAAATGGGCAAAAGACATAAAGAGACATTTTACTGAAGAGGACATATAGATGACAAAAAAAGCACATGAAAAGATAACCAATATCATTAATGATTACAGAAATGCAAATCAAACCACTATGAGATACCACCATACGCGTAACAGAATGGCTAAATTTTTTTTAATTTCAAGGTATTATGAGGGCACAAACATTATTGTTACACTTTATGCCTTTGCCTCACCCAAGTGCGGGTTAAAGGCATGCCCTTTCCCCCTACAATACTCCCTTTAGATGCAGGTTTACTCCCCCATCCCCCTAATTCCTGGAGAGTATTACTGTTATGTGATCACGCTAATGTTGATCAGTTAGTACCAATTTGATGGCAAGTACAAGTGAAGCCCATTCTTCCGATCTTGTGATGCCTGACTTTGGATAATGGGCTTAAATTTAATCCAGGAAAGTATAAGAGGTTCTAGATCACTGTCGTTTCTTATGATTAATATTCCATTGTATATACATACCAAATTTTAATAATCCACTCATGGATTGATGGGCACTTGAGTTGTTTCCACATCCCTGAAATAGTGAATTGTACTGTCATAAATATTCAGGTGCAGATGTCTTTATCATAGAAGGTTTTGTGCTCTTTTGGGTAGATGCCTAATAGTGCTATTGCTGGGTCGAATGGTATTTCTATTTTTAGCTCTCTGAGGTATCTCCAAATTCTTTTTCACAGAGGTTGCACTAATTTGCAGTTCCACCAGCAATGTAAGAGTGTTCCTGTCTCTCCACATCCTCACCAGCATTTGATGTCTTGGGATTTTTTGATAGAGGCCAGTTTCACTGAGGTTAGGTGATATCTCATTGTGGTTTTGATTTGCATTTCTCTGATGATTAGAGATGTTGAGCATTTTTTTATATGTTTGCCGGTCATTATTCTGTCTTCTTTTGCAAAGTTTCTGTTCATTTCCTTTGCCCATTTGTTGATGGAGTTGTTTGATTTTTTTTTGTTGATTTTTTTGAGTTCTAGATAGATTCTGGTTGTCAGCCCTTTATCAGATGTGTAGAGAGCAAATATTTTCTCCCATTCTATGGGCTGTCTATTTGCTGTGATTATAGTTTCCTTGGCAGTGCAGAAGCTTTTTAATTTGATTAGATCCCATTTATTTATTTTTGTTGCTGCAGCAATTGCTTTGGGGTTCTTCTTCAAGAATTCCTTGCCTAGGCCGATGTCCGAAAGGGTCTTCCCAACATCATCTTTTAGAATTCTTAAGGTTTCATGCCTTAGGTTTAAGTCTGTTATCCATCTTGAATTGATTTTTGTGAGAGGTGAGAGGTAGGGATCCAGTTTCATTCTTCTGCATGTAGCTATCCAGTTTTCCCAACACCATTTATTGAAAAGAGATTCTTTTCCCCAGTGTATATTTTTGTCTGCTTTGTCAAAGATTAGGTGACAGTATACAGATGGTGTCATCTCTGGATTCTCAGTCCTGTTCCAAAGGTCTAGGTTACATATATTACCTTTGCCCCATGAAGTCAGAGTAACATACATGTCTATCCCCCTGACAGTGTGCACCTCACTCATTATGTATATATATACCCATCCTCTCCTCCCCCCTCCCACCTGCCTGACACCCAATGTATGTTATTAATATATGTACACATAAGTGTTGATCAGTTAATACCAATTTGATAGTGAGTACTTGCGGTGCTTGTTTTTCCATTCTTGTGATACTTCATTAGGTAGAATGGGTTCCAGCGCTATCCAGGCTCTTCACAGGAGAGATTCTGACTGGAGAGATAAGAAGAGTGTTGTTTTTTTTTTTTTCAATTGTGTTCATTTTGATGGCCTACAAAGTCTGTGACTGATTCAGCTATTATAATTGATATTAATTTTAAATGCAGCAAAATTTCATTAATTGTGATCTAAATGATTTCTGTATTTACAAAAATAAAAATGTGAAGCTTTAGCCAGGAAAAGATAATTGGCAGTGTTCAAATGGCAATGTTTGATTATTATTAATAATAAATATAAGTAGTGACTCTTCAAAGTCCCTAGTGCTCTCAGTCTTGCTCTTTGTGGTAACTTCTGCATGCTGTGAAGAATTCTTTCCTGTACTTCCACCCTCTGCAATGTAGGTGAGAGAGTGAAAGAGAGAGAGATTGAGAGAGAGAGAGGGAGAGAGAGGGAGACTCCATTATGGGAATATATAAGTTTGTTTATCCATTCACATTTCATGGACATTTAGGTTATTTTGGATTTGAGGCTTTATGAATAAACCTGCTGTGATCAAGTCTTTGTGTAGACATACAGTTTTATTTTTCTTAAATGACATTTTTGTATCAAAATTGTGTTTAATTTCATAAGAAACTTTCAAGTAGTTCTGTATTCCCACTGAAAATATACGAAGATTTGAGTCGCATTTCATCCTCAAAAATACATGGCATAGTTTAGTTTTTTTATTTGAAGAATTCTAATGTGTGTATTTTTCTCTCATTGTGGTGTTTTTTTTCTGTTTGGTGTTTTTTTTTTTTTTTGAGACAGAATCTCACTCAGTTGCCCCGAGTAGACTGGTAGAGTGCAGTGGCATCATCATACTTCACTGCAACCTCAAACTCCTGGGCTCAAGTGATCTTCCTGCCTCAGCCTCCCAAATAGCTGGGGCGACAAGTATGCACAGCCACGCCTGGCTAATTTTTTTCTATTTTTAGTAGAGACTGGGTCTTGCTCTTGCTCAGGCTGGTCTCAAACTCCTGTGCTCAAGCGATCCTCCCACCTTGGCCTCCCAGTGTGCTAGGATTATAGGCATGAGCCACTGGGCCAACCTCATTGTGGTATTAAATTACATTTTCCTCAATGACTAATGATGCTGAGCATCTTTTCATGTACTTAATAATCAATACTATATGTTCTCTTATGAAGTTTCTATTAAAATTATTTGTCTATGTTTAAACGTTAGGGTGACTGTCTTTGTCTTGAAAATTCTTTATATATTCTAAATACAAGTGTTTTATCAGATATATATTTCACAAGCATTTTCTCATAGTCTTTTTTGTTATATTAACAGTTTTTGGAGACAAAAAGTTTTTAATTTGATAAAGTACAATTTATCTTTTTTTTGGTCTGATAGCTTATGAGAGTTTTAGTTTTAGGTTTTAAATTGAGCATATGTGATCCACGTTAAATTAATTTTTGCATGTCATGAGGTAAGACTTGCAATAAGGTCATTTGCATCTCCACATGTATTTTGGAAATAGTTTATTAATATCTAAATAAAATTCTACTAGAAATTGGAATGGAATTGTATTACATCAATTTGATTCTTAACAATATTGTCTTCTCAATCATGAATAAGTATTAAATATGGACTATTTTAAAAATTCAGCAGTGAAATTATCTGGATGTTGATTTTGCACTGGGTCTAGGTTTTAAAGTAGAAAATGAGCATTTATAATAAGTACAGGGACTATTCAGAGAATTTATTTTTCTTAAGTGACCTTTGATAGTTTTCATCTTTCAAACTATCACATCAAACTTTCATCTATACTGTCCAATTTATTGGTAAAGGTTGTTCAAAAATATTCCTTATCATAATTTTGATGTTTTGAGGATATATAGTGAGATCCTGGATTCAAGCATTATTTCTTCAAATGTTTTTCTGCCTCCCCTCATTTCCTTTGGCTCCAGTTGATATTGTTCCATTGGTCTTTGATACTCCGCTCATCTTTTTTCAGTTTTCTTTTCTTCCATCCTTCAATTTGGATAGTATCTATTTCTTCAAGTTTACTGATCATCTGGAGTATATAATCTACTATTAATCGCACCTAGTGTATTTTTTAATATCAACTATTGCAGGGTTTTTTTTGTTTCTGTAACTTTCATTTGGATCTTTTCTTATATCTTCTATTTTTCTACTCATTACATCAGTGCTTTCTTTTATAGCCTTGAGCACATTATGAGATTTAACTACTTGAAAGTTTTATCCACTAATCCCCTTATCTCTATAATTTATGGTTCACTCTCCCATATAAGTACCCACCAGGCTGGCCCCTGCTTAGCTTCTGAGATCACATGATATCAGGCACGTTCTGGGTGGTATGACCATAGGCAATAGTTCACTCTCTCTTGATTGACTTTCCTCTGATTTTAAACCACATATTCATGCTTTTTTACATGTATGACAATTTTTAATTGAATATCAGACATTGTAGATTTTATGTTATAGATCACTGGATTTTGCTGTATTCCTTTAAAGAATAGTAGATTTTAATTCTGCTGTTTATTTAAGTTGTTTGCAGTTAAATTTGGTTTTTCAAGGTTTTATTTTAAGTTCTATTATGAGAGGTTCAGTACTGCCTTTATTCTTGGACTAATTATTTTTACTTTTAAGATGTGACACTTGTGAAGACCCTTCCTATGACTCACATATTACAAGTTCTCTCCACTCTAGCTAATGAGAAAACAAAGAATGTTCAGCCATCAATAGCCTGGGGAATTATTTGATCTACTTTTTTCCAGTGTTATTTTCTCTAGACGTGTGAATTTTCAGCCAACATATCTGCAGATTAGCACTTAACCATAAACTCAAGGAGTCTCTTCTGTAGATCTCTGGAGGTTTCTCTCTATGTAGCTTCTTCCTCTCCAAATTTTACCCTCAAATTCTAACCACCTTGTATTCCTCAAACTCTGATCACTGTCTCCTCAACTCAGCAAGGCCACAAGACTCTGATTGATTTCCCTCCCTGTGTACTGAGATGTTGAACATGCCTCTAGGCTGTGCTAATCACAGGGTTCTCCTTTGTTTTCTCTTTCCCAGGATCACAGTCCTGCACTCTCTGATGTGCAATATCTTAAAACTATTGTTTCATTTATGTTTTCTGGATGTTTAGTTGTCTATAGCAGGAGACAATTCCTATATTAATTAGTACTTCATATGTGGAAGAATTCTGGCATCCTATATTTTAGAAAATAATCTACAGTGGGATTTTATAGATTTTTCTTATATGAAATTGCTAATTGGGAATGTTTTTTCTGTAATTCATATGTTAATAGTGACTATCATTTTTTTCAATTAATTCATGGTCATAGGGAAAATCTTGGAAATTTGTTGACTTTTGGTATATTTACTTCTAGACAAAGTTTATATTTACTTCTAGCAAAGATTTTCTGTAATATAGAGTTCTTTCCCTTATTTTGATCACTCAACATTATAAGAATTTTCACACAACTTATATATTTTCAAAAACAATATTTTAGAGATTATATAATATCAGTTATATATGGTAGTACCATAATTTTATGAAATATATGAATATTGAAGACCATATGTTTTTTGTTTTTTAAAAAAGAGTATAAATAGTGGTTAATAATTGAAGCTTCAAAATTAGACACAGATGACTTTAAGTTCTAACTTCCACTTTCTAGTAGCGTATATTTGGATATCATTTGAGTGTTTCCTAATCCCAAAAATAAAGATAATTAACATTCTCCATGTTACAGGATTTTTTTCTAGATCAAATGAGATAATGCATGTAAAGTGCTTATCATAGAACTAGCTTCCCACAGAACTTAATGTTATTATTTACATTCCTGATGTATACTAGGCCCTCCATAACTGTGGATAAATTGTTATTTATTATTTTGTAAAGAACAGCATTGTGCTTTAAGGAAAGGATAGGTGAGAAGAAAGGAGTTGGATTGATTTAGATAGGGCCAAATCCATAAAGACCTTATTTACCATACAGAAAAATTACTGACTTACACTTAATGTTGATTTATCTTTCATATGTTCATATACATCACTCTGATATTGTTTGGAAGTATTTTTCATCTTAAATTAATTTGAAAACAATTCAAATGGTCATCAGTTTTTAATTGATATCTTTTCAATCGAACAAATTCCTATTTGTTAACATGGAATGTTTTATGTTTTTATCTTCATGTATTCATATTTCTCTACAAAATATTATCATTTCTGTTCTAAAATGTTTACATTTTCCCTTAATTTTATTCCTTGGTAGTTTGTATATTCTTTTGACATTTGAGTGACTTACTTATTTTCTAATTGCCTATTGGCTTTTTTACAGTGTAGCTATTGATTTTTATATTCTTGTTTTATAACTAACCACTTTATCGAACTCTCTTTTCAGTTATAACAGTGTGTTTATTAATGCTATGTAGAATTATAAGCAAACATAACATTTATAAGTACTGATAATTTTTGTACGACTTTCTAACAATTCTACCTTCTAATTTTGCTGTGTTTCTTATTACATCACTTGCATTCTGAATATTATATAATAGCTATAACAAGCCTTATACTTTTCTTTCTGTGCTTAATAAGAATACCACTAGTATTTTAGCAGTGAAATACTGCCTCATGGTTTGAAATATTCTGCATCTATATTTTTTTCTGAATTAAGAAATAAAAATATATAAAAATATATAAAAGGGAAACTGAAAATCCCTGATAATACTACCCCCAGGGACAGTTTGATGCATATTATATACATTTTATGCAAATTGCTTTTTAAATTAACACTCGTTTCATACTTTTACCTGTGACTACATATATATCTGCTTCATTCTTTATAATAACCGTATATTATTGCATTCCATGGTTATAACATGTTACTTAATCATCAGCTGATGGCTACTTGAGTTGTTTCCAATACTATCACAAACAATGCTATAATGAAGATCTTTGTATGTGTGTTTTTTACACACCTATATAGATGCTTTTGTGGGAACACTGAAGCAAATGATGTAAATAGATATTCATATTTAGTTAATGCAATTTTTATAATATTGTTTTAAAATATCACCTCTCACATTTTACATTTTCTGAAAGTCTAGTAGACTTGTTCCCCACCTACTGACTCAATTTAATTCATTTCTTCTGGTGGACATTGAATACCATCTTGAAAAAAGAAGCCATCACTCAGCTTTATGTTAAAAGTTTGATTTTCTGGGATGAAAATGAAGACAATATTCTTTTAACCAAGATGTTTTCAAAAAAGAATGAGGTTTTCAAATTTTGAAAACTTTCCTTTACATATGAAGAACAAACCTTGTATCTGAGCACAGAACATTACTATAATCTACAATTTAGAGAGGAAAAAAAAAACTATGATTTAAGGGAACGGGAAAAAAACTTTCCAATGCTAAGATGAACATGAAAGGAGCCAAAGAGGATGAGACTATGTTGAAGATGTTGTATGCATTATTAAAATAGTGTTAAATATTGTTAAATCAAGAAAACTGTGAGAAAATCAAAACTGCCCCCTCCTATATGTCCCCATAGTATGAAGATAAATTAGCTTTATTTTCAAGACTTTTTTTTAATGTCCAAGAAAAGGAACATTTGGGCACAAATGTAAAAACAATATTATAAACTTTATAAGGCTAGGTAAAGATAAAGGGTCCATGTGGAGAATGTTCTTCAATAGCATTATCTCTCTTATACCAGTATATTTGATCCCTAGTACAGAGATTTAATAATGTGGATTGTTTCTATATACTTATTTCACAAATTTTCTATATTTATATCCCTTTGATTCATTGTGACACTGTCTCTGGGAAACCTTTACTATATTAAAAAAAAATTCTGATTATGTCACTCTCAAAAAAAAATAGTGTTCAGTTTCTAGATCCCTGAACCCCTGGTCTTGGGTTTAACTAAGGGTGAGGGAATGAATAGAGAGGGACAAAGTAGTATTAATAATAATTTTAAAAAAGAAAAGTGGAAGCTAAAAGCATAGTTCTTAAAAATCTTTTTCCCCATGAAGCTCTGGAAAAAATTGCTTTGCAACTTCGCAATACAAAAGTGAGGTGGCTATAGTAGAGCAGGAATGACGATATGTTATATTTGATAAAAGAGAGGATCTGAAGGTTTCCTCCCTCATTTTTCCATAATTTTTACCGGACATAACAGAGCTCCAGAGATTTCCACGAGACCCTGTGGACAGAGCAGAAAGTATGTCAGAATTAACAAAGTAGGGTTTCTTGGGTTCAAGACAGCAAAGGCCCTAAGGTGCATATCCCAAAGCTAAAGTCTAGAAAGACATTGATGAGTCTTAGAGGATCAGTCAAACCAAAAAGAAGCAAGATAGGAAGCGTATACGGCAAAGAGAATTGGCTGATTGTCCTTCTAAAAATCCCTGTACATTTCTCTACCAAGAGGAAACACCGTGCGTCATATTAATTGCAGACACTTCAGCAGCTGATGCAGAAAGAACAGAGGGAGGATAATGTCTCCAAAATGAGGAGAGATGATCTGTATCTTACCCAGGGGTTAATTGCTGCTCACAGAGCAAGATAACTCTTAACCCAGATACCCCACCTCTGCTTCCATAATGAAATATAAATTTTTCCCATGTCCAGAAGCCATCGTGGAAAGGGAAAGAATAAGAAGTGGAATAAACTTGAAAAGTTTGACCATTTAGCCTTAAAGAATCTGGGCTTACCTGAAATAGTTTTTAAACCTTGGGCAATGTTCAGTTACTTGGAATGGGTGAGCTTAATATATACCAATATATACCCCCTGCAATCGCTGCCACTGAGAAGTCTTAAGAGTTCAGAGAAAGTTTCACACATGAATGGTCATGTATAAATTTTTAGTACACTGCAAAAAGTATTTTCAAATTGCTTTCCAGAACGTTATGTCAATTTACATTCCTATGGGAATCTGTCCCACTGATATATCTCCAACCATACTGGAGGGTAGTTGAAAATGTGGCAGAGGGGAAGGATGCTATCTTCCCAATAGATATGAAAAGTGAAAAGTGCAGCTTATTATCTCATGACACAGTGCAATTGTATCTGACATCGAGAGGGGTCCCACGAGGGATTTTAAAAAGTAATGTATTTCAACTTCCATGGCTCACTGAAAATTTGTGAGTTCACTAAAACAATTGAAAATAGTAAAAACCTGGTTTTTTCTTTCCCCACATGATATATAACTTTAGTAAATGACATCAGAGATATTTTTGAAAATGTTTAATTTTGATAAAAATAAGAAGGATACATCTGTCTTTGTCATTTGTTTTCTTTTTTAAAGCGATATTTTAATTAACAATATCTCTCTATGCTGACTCCACCTAAATGAAAATGTGAATATTAAATATTCATTCAATATATTTTAAAGTATTTTCTTTTTAAATGTAGGGAAATATGTATTGCAAGCTTATATTTATCTCAATTTTATTTGCCTCAGAAAATCTTTATATATAACATGCTGCATGTATTTTATATTAGGAAGGGCAACAATGCAATTTTCACAGTATTAGACTCTCACATCATTAAAATTCAAGTAATAGTAAATGTCATAAAAATATTTAATTGCCAACAATCCCAAATTTAGAATCTTTTGCATTAGGATATTATACCCTGGACTAAAATAGGCCTAAGATCAGGGGTGTCTATTAAAATTTAATAGGTGGAGAGGAGATTTTCATAAGATGCTAGTATTAATATGTTAGTTCTGTAAGTGTTTGAAAACCCAAAATAATTTCTTGTTCTTTATAATCTTTAGTCTCACTTTTCTCAAGAAAGTATTTGTCTTTCCTTCCAGTTTATCTGATTGTGACAGCTTATTTTGTAATAAAGTTGATAATTTTACTATTTTAGGCAAAAATTTAACTGCAATTTCTAGTTAAATTTGTTAGATCTGCTGACATTGCTACATGAATTATTTAAATAAATGAAAGTAAGGAAAAAAGACAGGTATGTGTAAAACTTGCTTGGTCGTCTTTACAAACTTGTTACTCTCTTGGAAAAGTCCAATTTTTTCAACTCACGTAACTCCTCCTTTTCAAAGGCCCCTAGATACAAAAAAAAAAAAAAAAAAGACAGAGGCGTTACAGCTTTAAGAAGGATGATTTGTTTGAATAAATAATTTTAACTTAAATTCTCACTATCCCAAGGTTTTATTGTTGCAATTTTCTTTGTGATAACTGAAATTCTCTCATATAATTCTGCCTGCTTAAAGTCAGAAGGGACATATTGTAAATGTCCTTGTAGAAATAGAAATATATGCTAGCAATCATGAAAGTCAAGAAAAATGACAGGATAAATGTGAACCTATTTGACAAACTAGAAAGAATCAAAGCTCAAGTCCTGTGGTAGGTCAATGGTGTCCGTTTAAAGCAGAGATCATTATTTTTTGCTACACATAAAAGACTTTGTTTATACCAAGTGAATTTTTGGATAGACGAAAGAAGTATATACCAGAAGGAGCTAGTATGATGATCTTTCCACAAAGATCAGTAAACTTGGGATCAGAAGACTTATAGCTAATTGTCAACAACACCTCTTACTATTTGACCTTAGACAACTTAAATTCTCTGAACTTCATTTTTGTCATATGTAAAGAAATAATATCTCTACTGATTACATTTGACAGCATATAGTATATAGATATACCTACATATATGTATATACACATACACACATATATATATGCTATATTGTTATATCTGAATATGATCCAAGGAAAATTAAAAATTACATTAAACATTAATCTAATGGGAATTCCTCAGTTCAACCTTAATAAAAAATAGTTGGTATTATTATTTCTCTTAAAGACTTTTCTTCATTGTAACTGTAGAATTAGGTAGCATAAAGTTTGGCTAGTGTTACTTTGGATTTAGTGGTATCAAGACATTGGCCCTGCCTTAGGTGGTTCTGAAATATTTAAATCTATTTCTCAGAACAGCACACAACAGTTTGTGAGTTTTTTTCCCCAAACATGAATATATGGATCTCACTGAAAGAAAAAACATTTCCAGGTGTTTACTCATTTTTATTTTAATGGCAAGTTAAATATGTACAATCATAAAGCTGAGAATAAACTCATTGCTCTTACATACTTATAAAACTGAAACATATTTACAAATAAAATAAAAACATATTCATGTAGCCAATAAAATTCAAATTTACAATATTAATTTCGTACAAAAGATGATATTTTCCAAGAAATAAATCTCTTCTCAGAATATGAGCATGGTAATGAGTACTGCTAATGTGCAGAGGCTTTAAGTATTCAGCATGCCTATACCACCTTGTGTCCTGGGATGACTTAATCTTTTACAAAGTCTTTTCTCCATTCAGACTATGTGAAATTTTCATTTGGACTCTGCAACATCATTATTTGGCTTTCACCTAGTTCAAATACATTGTTTACATACCTAATCTATTTCCCTTTTTTCATTAACCCACAATTAAAATATCATATAGTCAATAAAATTGCAACAACAAAGCTTAGCTCCAGAGTATTTCATCCAGATGATCCACAATGTGATTGCATTGTTTTTATAGATAATCAGTAAAATTGAAAAACACAAAATAAAATTTTCCGCAGATGAATTACAGGCCTGCAAAAATATACCTCTTGAGTGCCAGGAGTCTATAGACCCCTGTTTGAAAAACCTTGACATATGGTAATGGCTTAATTGTGTAAACTTGAGAAACACAGGTTACATGTTTCTGAAACTACTTCAAAATATTAGGAAATTATTTAGCTTTTCATAACTTCATAATTTTGTCTATCACAATATCACAGGTAACATTTGAATCATGGTCTTCCCTCTGTCTCATGGTTGATAGCCACTCTATAGATAAATCCTCTTCTCCCCTTCTTGAGTCACAATATCCCACAGTGGTTCAACCTTGCACTATAACACATTACAGAGATTTAAGTTAGACAGATTTTCTGCTTTTAATTGCAGGTCCTCCCTCAGCACTAGGAAGTTGATGATATACAATATGTAAAGCTGAGTCATGAGAATGAGACAGAGACTAAACTGTGCTTCGGAGCATCCCAATCTTTGTTAACTGAGGAATAAGGGATTAGAGCCTTGTGAACTCAACATCCTTTTTGCTCAAAATGAGTTTTTTTCCCCCAAAAAGTGACACAGTCTATTCTGCAAATAGACCCTGTAGGCTTACCTCCTCGGTCCTCCAGATGTGCCTAGGCATATTTGAATCCCGGGGAGAACACAATGTTGATAAAGCTGCACCCTCATCTTACACATAATTAAGATATATTGTTTCAGATGTTGCTGTATTTGGGGAACCCAAATCTCGTGTTACTAACATAGGTGACGCACTCCTGGGGATGATTTATGGTCTCTCCTAGGAGCTTATATAAGTGGACAAATGCAATAGGAATGTCTCTAAGATGCCTCTAAGAATTCTTGACTAAACTGATGTTCGAAGAGCTTACATAAGCTACAGTTTCCTGTGCACAAAATTCTATAGGCCTAGCATGCAGCATCATATGTAATCAGTGCTCCCTCTAATCTGCCATCATTTGTTGCTGGGTAGCTCCTCCTTTAAATGAGCTCTGACTATTTTTATACCTTAGACACAAACTAGATAAACTTACTTGCTATTCTACAGTATAACCCATGACATTCTGGTTCCTGTTTTGCTCACTCTTCTCTATCTGAAACACCCTTCATATCACACTGTCTTTCCCGAAGTCTTCATTTAAGTCTTATGGCATGCGTAATCATCATTTTCCACACCATAAATATTTCCTAATATGCTGATTATATAATCATAAATTTGTCACACTGCTTTTATTCCCTTTCTCTACTTCTTCCCTTAATCTCTATTTAACTATCAACTACTTGAGGAAAAAAATACAAATACTGACCTATCAATCTCATATTTGCCCAATTAATAAAAGAGTTACTCAAATTAAGCAATGACTTTTTATGATTATCCTGAAAAAAATCTTTATTTTAGAAAGCTTTAACACTACTTTAAAATAAAATGAACTTTTCTTTGAGAACTTAAACTGAGATAAATATAAATGGGGAGAGTTTTTCACTAAGAGACTTGGAAATGTGTCGTGGTGTTCCACATGGGAAAAGGAGTTGTGACCCTCAAACCAAATTTTTCAAGGTTGATAAGGAGCCTCCCTATACAATGTACAATCTATTCCTTCCAGCAGAGACCATAGCTCAGGGTTATTTTTTTCTCCTTTCTCTTGGCCATCACATGGAAATAGTTTTGCTTGCTGTCTAATGACACTGCAATTTTATGGAACTGTGGGCAATCGAAGTCTACACAGTAGGATACAAAATTGTCAGAATCAAGCTGATAGATGGTAAAGATCAAAAGACAGAAAAATCAAGTGGAATCTACAAGAGTGATCTGATAGGTCTCAGATGATGTAGTTATGAAGTATTATATATTATCTGTTTCTTTTCAAAAACAGTGAGTACATAGTTTGACATTTTTCCTATACTTCAAAATATTATTGTTCTTTATTTTTCTTTTCTGTTATTTTAATTCTATTTATGGGTTGGAGTGAGGGAGAGATATGGTGTTGAGAAAATAGCCTTTCCTTACCACCACATTTAGTCCAAGTGCTTCTGTACTGAAGCCAGTTATTTAAGATAAAATATTGCCAGTATCTTTCTTAAAGGGTAATCCAAGCATAGAGTTATGGAAGACACTATTTTTTAGCCTTGCTATAATGCTATTAAAGCCAGAATTCAAAGAAATGGAATTGCAGTCAAAATTTCTTTTGAGAACACAGAGTCTCAAAAATATGAATATACTAGAATTTCCTTCTAAAAGAGTCAATACTGTCCCTGCTAGTCAAGGAAAATGATATGACCAATTGAAATGTGAATAAAATAGATTTTAAGTTCCCATAGCTACAATTAAAAAAAAAACAAACCTGTGACTATTTAATCATAATATTTGACTTAGTGATATACACTTAGCGATATACACTAAGAAATCAATGTTTGGAATTTAGGGAATGAGCACTTTTACACAAAGTACTGCTACTTTAAATGGTTATTAGTGTTAGCTTAAATGAAACCCTCGGGGGTACAGGGCTCTGTATAAAAAAGTTGAGATTTAGTTTGGGTCTATGATGAGAAATATAAACATTCCTGTACCATCAGGATCTTCTTACGTTGTAAATAACGAAAGCTTGTTGGCAATGACTTGAGCTAAGGAAGAAGACTAAATATGAAGATATTAGATGAATCATGACTCTCAAACTGCAGGAATATAGCTAAGCTTAAAGGACTAGAAACAGAAATTAAAGTGCTGACTCGATTTCCCAATTTGTCCTTCTACTCTTATTTCTATACCTGGTTCATATATAATTTTAATTCTAGCTGTAGGCAGGTAATTTCTGCTTTCTAAGATACTGCACATAAAATATGGCCACAACCTACTCCCAAATATTCTGGTGACTGCTCCATTTGCCTAAAGAGAGACTATACTTTAGAATGAATTTCAAATTCACAAGATTCTATTTGGCTAACTACTTATACTTGGTCCAGTCAGTTGTGTCCAAGGACACAGCTCATATTGTATGGATTTACCTATAGCTCACCCCTTGGAAAGATGATGAAGAAAGGATTCAAACAAAGATAAAATGTTGAGAACTGAAAATAAATATAATAGGTGAAGAATACAACACATAACTTTGGTGCAAACTCTGATCACTGAGAGATGGGGAATTAGTTCTGTGCTAGGACATATGATGACTGTACCATCCAAGAGGAAGCAACCAAGAAGGCCATAATACAGTGTCCATAAAACTGGTGGTAGTGTTGGAAAGCACCATTCATTGAGCTCGTAATAGCTTCATTTTACCCTAGCAGTGCTATGAAGTCAGTATTATTGCATTAATTTTATAAGTAAATAAAATAAAGCACAAAATTTTGAGTTCTTTACCACTGCTAATAAGTAAAAGAATTTCCACATGCCTATCTAATGCCAATGTCTGTTCTCTATACTCTTCTGCTTAGCAGGCATCAAGGCCAGATAAAATTCAGTGAAATGCTGGTACAGAATGTCCATCCAGAAAATCCTAGTGATGGGAGACTCTAGCAATGATGGTTAAGGATGGTTAACTGAATTTTAGTTCTGTATTTCCAGATCTATATAGTCTCGTAGACCATCTAGTTAATACTTGTGAATAGAGAAAACAAAATCCAGACTCAAGGACTAGACAGAATGTCAATCATAATCATAATTCTAATTAAAGGCAGTATCTGCCATTTGATAAGCACCATTACTGGCTATTACATATATACTAGGTACCTGTTATAAATTAATCCAGGGCCTTTTCCTAGAGAGAGATGGTAGAATAAAGTAGGGTAAATATAGGGTCTTGATTCCTTAATTTGATGTACAAGTGTCTACACAGTCTATTCCTAAACAATCAACTGCTTATACTTTTTAAGACAAACATACTAATATTTCAACCACATCAGATATCTCACCATTTTCTGAACATAAAATGTTATTTTAATTGTTTAAATACAACCAGGTCTTTAATTATTCCTCCCCCTGCTCACACCCAGCACACTGCCACCTCCATTTTTACTGTGTAAGTCTCTATTATCTTTTAAGAACCACACCACTTCCTCTATCAAGTTATCTGAAATCACTTTCCCACCAGTTAGAGGTGAATACAACTCACAATACAATATTTGTAATCATCCATACACATCTGTTAGCCCCACTAAACTGTAAGCTCTTTGAGGTCAGAAAGAGAACATTCATGTTTTTCTCTATCCACTAGTGGAATTCAAATATTTCTGGATTACCTCTCGAAACACCATCAAAAATCTATTTATTCCTCACTCTCCAAACCCTTGTTTTTGAATCATGGTATTTCAACTCGAATTATTTTGGAAACCTATATGGTCTACAATGGTTCCTCATAATTTCAGCATTCTAATTCACATGCAACCACTTTCCCTTTCTCTGAAAACATATATCTAAAAGATATGGTAAATTTGAGTCATGATATTTATGGAACTGAAAGCATTTTTCTTAATATTACTGAATAGTTACTGGCTTAACATGGTGTCTTTATTCCTACTTTTGTTGCATTAACTCTTTTGCTTACAGCTATATCAACCGATGATTCCTAGCTTAAGGTACTTTTTTCATTTTCCTATAACATTATTTTTCAGTATATTCAAGGGAACTTCAGTCCACTTAATAATGGATGCAAAAAATCCTGGACTAATAATTTAGATGGGTATTAATAAATTTTTAATTTTTTCCTGACATCTCCAAAACACTACAGCAGCTTCTACAGAAGATGACAATACCACTGCCTTGGTAAATCATGTGGTGTGCATATTGTCAATCTTACCTTTACCAAGTGCATTCAATTTTGAGACTTTGGGCTTTGTTGGATTAAATGGCACTTACTCTAATAGCACAAGGGCTATATGCAAGAAAATATTAGAAAATCTCTTTATATAAACACATTAATTTTATTTAAAGAAACAAAAAATAAACACCATTTGTATTTAATATATTCATTGACATTGGCCTATATATTGACATACAAACATGCAAACGCCCTCATTTCATCTGTTTATGGAAAAGTGGGAATTTCACAAACTTCATTCTTTGTTTTTCATTCAGCAAAATGTTATACATTTCTTTTTACTTATGTTCAATTGATTATATTTTCAGATTATTTTATAACAATTAACTTGTCACAAAGTAGACAAGTAGCATAAAGATATTAATGGAAATGGGTCACAGATGGTAGATAATAGTGATATTGAAGCACAAATAAAAACCACAGCAAAATGTCAAAACTGACACTTTTCCTCCTTATCAGAACCTTAGACTTATCTGAATCTCCAAAGGAAATGTGGCATGTTACCATTCTAATAATGAGTAAAAAGTGAAGACCCTTTGACAGAAATACGCTATTGAGAAAACATTTCAAAGATGGATATTTGGAATATTTTCATCACCAAATGATTTATTTATCTTTTTGCCAAAGCAATGTAAATGAGTTGCTTGTAAAAATGCTGCTATCTGTACACATTAAAAATGAAATTTTCGTGAAGGAGCCAAGATAGCGGATGAGACAAGCCGCCAGTCAGAAGGTCTCTGCAAAAAAGACGAATTTTAGAAGATAGAGAAAAAAAATAAGCTAGCAGAGAAACATAGATCAGCTGAGGGTCAGAAGGAAGGGTGCCTGAAACTACAGGAGACTCCACGGGAAGACATTGCAGAGGAGAACTGGAAGGAGAAAGGTCCTGAGAGGCTTGGAGACCAGCGACAAGGGTAGGTGGAGTGGTTAACTTCCCCCTCCCTTGCATCTTGGACTGCTGGTGGGCTCCTGAGTGGCTGGAGAGACCTGCCAACACCATCCAAGAGACGACTGCTGCCAGTGAGCAGTGGCCTCTTGGGGACTCAGCACCGGGCTCCCAGCAACCTCGGGGCACCTCCCCACACACAGACCAGAGCCTAGTGGCAGACGCCATAGTGCTCCATTCTCTCCTTCCCCCGCCCTACCTGGCGTGCCCAGAAAGACAATTTAGCCATCACATGAAGGCATCTCCAAGGAACAGGACATTTCCTTTTGGGGCCCTACAGCAGATTGAGGGGTACTCAGACTGCTAGTTCCCTACCCGCCAGCCCTCCCAGGTGTTACTTGTCTGAGGACTCCAGGAGCATGGGGCAAATCCTGAGGTGGAGTGAAATTGATCCAGCTTGGGCACTCTGTAGGTGATTCAAGACCAGCACCTCTCCCCCTGGCAGGGTCAGGGATTGATCTCCAGGGTCCAGGGGTCAGGCCTGCAGACCAGATCCCATAAACCCAGGTCACGATCACACTGCCCTGGGGCACAGAGGAGAGATCTGTGAAAGAGCCTACTGAGGAGTGTGTGCCTTCAGGCGCAGATCAGCGTGCCTGACCAGCAACTCTCCTCCTAAAAGAGGGCTATGCACCCAGCTCAGGCTACGATCCTGGGTAGGGAACCTGTTGGCCCACATCACAGCCAGGGGAGATCCATCAGCCTGAGGCCCCTCTTGCTGGAAGAGGCCAGGGAGAGGACACGGAGAGGGGGAGAGTGGAGGGGAGAGAGACCTGCTCCAGAGTGTGGGTCTTGAAAAGCCCCACCCCCAAGCCCAGACTTTCAGCTGAGTGGAGCCATTTAAGCCCCTGCCAGCAGCTCTGAATAGAAACAAAGAGCAGAACATTGACCCCTGCTAAGAGCAGTTGTGGAGCCTGAGGGCAGGCTTACCCAGCCCTGCCCCACCCAACTCACTCCTGGTCCTGCCCCCACTGAGGTGGAGAATAAGGACAGCTCAGGTTACCATCCTGGGTAGGGAACCTCCCGGGCTACGTCACAGCCAGAGGTGATCCATAGGACTGAGGTCCTGTTTGCTGGCAGAGGCCTGGGAGAGGCCACGGAGAGGGAGAGAGTGGAGGGGAGCAAGACCTGCTCCAGAGTGTGGGACTTGGACAGCCCCAGTCCCCAAGCCCAGACTTTCAGCTGAGTGGAGTCATTTCAGCCACTCCAGGCAGCTTTGCACAGAAACAAAGAGTAGACCTTTGACCTTGCTAGCAGCAGTTGTCGAGCCTGAGGTCAGGCCTGCCCAAACCAGCCCCACCCAGACACACTCCTCCCACTGAGGTGGAGAATAAGGACACACCTGGAAATCCCCAGGCCCCAGCCACCACCCGAGGAACAAGAGGGCCTATCCAGAGAAATAAGAGCTAGCTACAGGACCGAAAAACAGCACTGCAACTTGTTCCTCCCTACAAGTGCCACCTACTGACAGGGAGGTCATACTGCACACACTTTTACTGCATCTATTCATTCATCATAAAGGGTGTGGTCCAATCTCACCCACAAACACCACCTACTGGCTCAGAGACTAAACATGGCATATCATTATACAAATGAAAACCTAAAGGCAGAAGGAAAAACTGATCCAGATGGGAAGGAACCAGCAAAAGAACTCTGGAAGTGTAAAGACTCAAACGGAAAGCACACTCCCAAAGAGGAACAACAGCTCCCCAGCAATGGAC